>PVKP010021711.1:0-38728 GCA_004027715.1 Plecturocebus donacophilus
GCAATTCTCCTGCCTCAGCCTCCCAAGTAGCTGGGATTACAGGCATCTGCCACCATGCCTGGCTAATTTTTTTGGACCTTTAGTAAAGACGAGGTTTCTCCATGTTGGTCAGGCTGGGCTTGAACTCCTGACTCAGGTGATCCACCTGCCTTGGCCTCCCAAAGTGCTGGGATTACAGGTATGAGCCACTGCATCTAGCCAAAGTTCTCTATTTCTTCTAAGGCACTTTCATGAGAAACATCTCTTTTTATCCTCATAAAAAGTCATGAGGTGTAGAACAAGTGTTAGTATTATAATGTGTATATAGGAAATGAGAAGTTTAATCACACAACTGGTGAAATGGCTGAGCTAGGACCTGAACTCAAGAGTTCCTGATTTCTGCCTAATTCCACACTATTACCAAATCGCCTATGCATCAAATACAGGTATATCTTATTTTATTGTGATGAGTTTTATTGATCTCTGTAGTTTTTGTTTGTTTTTTACACAAACTGAAGGTTTGAGACAACTCTGCATTGAGCATGTCTATTGGCTCCATTTTTCCAACAGCATATGCTCAACTTTGTGTGTCTGTCTCACATTTTGGTAATTCTTCCAATATTTCAAACTTTTCATGATTGTTTTATCTGTTATATTGACATGAACCACACCCATAAAAGAGAGCAAACTTAATCCATAAACATCTGTGTTCTGACTGCTCCACTGACCGGCCATTCCTCGTCTCTTTCCCCTTGGGCCTCCTATTCCCTGACATAAAACAATATTGAAATCAGGCCAATTAATAACACTACAATGGCCTCAAAGTGTCCAAGTGAAAGAATCATACTTTCAAGGAAAAGAAGAAATGATTAAGCATATGCCAAATTAGCCAAGTTAAGTTAGTTAAGGTAGTCAAATTATGAATGCAAAGAAAAAGTTCTTGAAGAAAATTAAAAGTGCTATTCCATTGACACATGAATGATAAGAAAATTAACAGACTCATTTCTGACATGAAGAAAGGTCTGGATAGAAGATCAAACCAGCCAAGGCCTAATCCAGAAAGCAGGGTCTCTCTTAAATTCTTTTTTTCAAGATGGATTCTCTTTCTGTTACTCAGGCTGCAATGCAGTGGAGTGATCTCAGCTGACTGCAACCTCCGCCTCTCAGGTTCAAACAATTCTCCTGCCTCAGCCTCCCGAACATCTGGGACTACAAGCGCCCACCACCACGCCCAGCTTATTTTTGTAGTTTTAGTAGAGACGGAGTTTTGCCATGTTGGCCAGCCTAACCTCAAACTCTTGACATCAGATAATCCACCCACCTCAGCCTCCTAAAGTGCCACAATTACAGGCATGAGTCACCTTGCCTGGCCACCTCTTCTCAATTCTATGAAGGCTGAGAAATGTAAGAATGCTGCAAAAAAGCTTGATACTAGCAGAGGTTAGTTCATGAGGTTGAAAGAAAGAAGCCATCTCTATAACAGAAAGGGCAAGGTGAAGCAGTAAGTGCTAATGTCATTGACTGATGCAGCAAGTGGTCAGTAGATCTCGCCAAGATCATTGATAAAGGTAAACTAAACTAAAAAACCGATTTTTTTTTTGAGATGGAGTTTCGCTCTTGCTGTCCACGGTGAATAGCAATGGAGTGATCTCAGCTCACAGCAACCTCTACCTCCCAGATTCAAGAGATTCTCCTGCCTCAGCCTCCTGAGTAGCTGGAATTACAGGCACACAACACCACAACCAGATAATTTTTGTATTTTTAGTAGAGATGGGGTTTCACCATGTTGGCCAGGCTGGTCTCAAACATCTACATTCTTAGGTTAAAGAAACATGAGATAAATATCCAAAGGGATATTTATCCAAAGGGATATTTATCTCATGTTTCTTTAACCTAAGAATGTAGATCTACATAATGAGTTATATCTTCAATGGTGTTTTTGGAGTATGCAGAATGTTATTAATGATAATTACCTATGTTTATTATGTATTTGCTATATATTAACATAATATAAATTTTACAAATACTATGAATTTAATACTAAAACTTTCAGCAGAGCTGAAGAGACTATTGATTTTCTAATGCCTAATTCAGCAATTTTTCTGTCTTCTACCATACTATCCTATAACTACTATTTATGGAGGAGAATTTGACATTGTACACACACACACACACACCCCACACACACACGGGTAAATTTTCACACTGCACCCAACATATATGCACAAACACACACCTTTGCTAGGACCAACAATCCTACTGAAACAGGAAATGAGTCCTTTCAGTAAAGAAAAATGAGCTCATTAATTATTAAACACATAGCATCTGTCAAACTGATCATTTACTGTATTTTGGGTTGGTTATCCTTGTATATTTTTCATGGTCCATCATGTCATAATTCTTCTAAGCTACATGATCACTCTTTCAATCACTGTGCATCAGTTAATGAAGACAATACAAAAAATAAAATTGAGCCTACAAGAAAATCAAGTCTGAGATTTCAATTAATACCAACCAGTAAAACTCTGTATCAATACACCAAAAAATAGAATTTATTCCTATTCTCCTTTTATGTTAGCTCTAACATTAATAATAATTCTCTTAGGTACATCAAAATAAACTGTACCTACTGAATTAAAAACAAAAAAACTCAGGGTTATAGTATATCACCAGCTTTCACTTCATCAGAAAGAGCATTAACAAATACATCGTTGGCACACATAGAACACAAAGAAACACACGATCTTTTTTTCTTTTAGTTACCTGACCAATCTGAATAAACACATTAATAGGCTATTAATAGGTTAGTCTCTTACTTCAAATCAACTATCGAAAATACATAAAAATTGAAGGGTCACAACCACATGCTTTATTCAGGAGATCATGGTGCTTACAGCAATGCCCCAGTTGTAAGCCTTCCTCAGCTTTGGGCAGGCCAAAAAATCTAAATTAGTGGTTCTTAAAATGTAGTTTCCAGAGCAGCAGCCCCCACATCACCTGGGAACTTGTTATAAATGCAATTACTGGGTCCTACATCCATCTACTAAATCAGAATCTCTGGGAGGGGGGCCCAGGATTCATGGTCTGACGAGCTCTCCAGGTGATTCAGATGCTCCTTAAAGTTGGAGAACTGAACTGAATGAAAGCCTTCTCAAATTTTTTTTTTTTTTGCTACCTCAGTTCATTCCTAACTCGTAACTTCATGCTTAATTAATTAGCTTCTGCTACTCATCATAAATCTACTTACTGGAACTGCCCTCAAGCATGGCTGTGTAAGTGAGGATGCTCCATCAATCATCACTGCCTTGACTCATACAGAAAAGCATCTGTGGATTCCCTGCCCCATCCTCAACCTTGGCTGTTTTTGGCTCAGCTGCAGCTGCTACACACAATGGGGACTGCAGCTTTCAGAGGATCCATTCAACCGGCCATCAAGACTGTTCGACTCATTGAATAATTGGTCACGTTCTTATCCACAAACCACCGGCATGTGTGTGCACACGGTCCTCACGTTGCCCATGCCACGCCCTCTCTGCCAACTTGCACATGACCCTGCTGCTCATGGCTGCTGAGGTTGCTCCCTACAAATGTTTGGTGCCTTGTTTAACCCAGGATGGTGGGCTTTGGCTCCACATGACCCTCTGTCCACTTCTGCAGTGGATGCTGGATTGTGACACCACACTCCAGCTTGGGCAACAGAGTGACACCCTGTCTCAAAAAGAAAGAAGGAACTAGAGAGCAGCTGTGCTTTTTTTTTTGAGACAGAGTCTCACTCTATTGCCAGGCTAGAGTGCAGTGGCATGATCTTGGCTCACTGCAACCTCCGCCTGCCGGGTTCAAGCAATTCTCCTGCCACAGCCTCCCGAGTAGCTGGGACTATAGGCGTGCACCACCACGCCTGGCTAATTTTTTTGTAATTTTAGTAGAGACAGGGTTTCACCATGTTGGCCAAGATGATCTCGATCTCTTGACCTCGTGATCCACCCACCTCGGCCTCCTAAAGTGCTGGCGTTACAGGCGTGAGCCACCGCGCACGGCCAAGCAGCTGTGTTTTTAACAGTTGTCCACACTAGAGGGAAATGAGGAGAGGAGGCCCTGGTATCCTGAAAACTGTCTCATGTTTTTCTTAGGACTTAATACTAACTTCCACTTGACTGGATCCTTTCTCTCTGTCTACTCAAGTCATATTGCTATATTTGGGCATATCCAAAGATAATGAGATAAGTCAGAAACCTTGCTGTCAGCATTCATTTAGTTCATTGTAATATGGACATGTGTAAACGTAAATTATCTAGAAGATTCCAACAAATTCTGGACAACTTATAATAATGAAACCCAATTTGTAATATGTTCCATATTTCTTTTTTGAGACAGAGTCTTGCTCTGTCACCAGGCTGGAATGCAGTGGCACAGTCTCAGCTCACTGCAAACTCTGCCTCCCGGGTTCAAGTGATCCTTCCACCTCAGCCTCCCAAGTAGCTGGGACTACAGGCATATGCCACAATGCCCGGCTAATTTTTGTATTTTTAGTAGAGATGGGGTTTCATCATGTTGGCCAGGATGGTCTTGATCTCTTGACCTCGTGATCCGCCCACCTCGGCCTCCCAAAGTGCTGGGATTACAGGCGTGAGCCACCACACCCGGCCATATGCCCCATATTTCAAATATGGATTGCTTCTCTTTTATTTTACAATATTGAAGAATATTTTCATCCTATGTATTTCTATTACTAAAATGCTCAACTAGTGAGCCCATTTGGCTGTGGACCTGTCAATCACCATTGCATTGGTATAGGAGTTACAGGCCATCTGGATCTCTTCTACTTTCATATCAAAATATGGAGTGAATTATTGAATATAGTTTCCAAAAATGCTCTTACAGGAGTTTGAGGGATGAAGCTACTTTTGGCTATCTCTGTTTCCAACCTCACCCCTCCACTAAAGAATGACTCTGTGCCAGTCTGAAAATGACTGGCAGGCAATGCTGCCCTGGAAAAGCTAACAAGGAATAGTGAGTTCAGTGGACACTCACAGACCAAGAAAGACTCCGTGACCTAATTCATACCAGCTATAATTTGCTGCCTTCTCTATAACCAGAAAAACAGTCTGGGGATCTGCATCACCAGACTTGAAGACTCCTCAGGACATGCGCCGGGGCTGTCATTATTTACCTCCTTCAGTGAGCAGTGTCCTGAGCCAACACCACTGTCAGGCGGAGTTAGTGCTGATACATAGCATTACAGCCAACCGTTCTCCACATTGTATTAAACCAGGTAATGCAGGGAGGAAGTGCTAAGGTCACCGTGTTTTATAAACACCTTTGCAGAAACAGTAGGGCCAATTCCCAAGCCCGCAATACATACAAAACTTAATTCTCAAGAAACAACAAAAGAGAAAAAAGCTCATCTCAGAACAAGCTAGCTGTCATTTCACTAAAAAAGGCAGAAAAGTTGCTAGCTCAGTATTATGTGTTTCATGCTTAACACAGCTCCTCTGATTAAAGCAAAAGTGTTACTCCCTCTGCTCTGGAGAGAATGCTCTTATTTCTCCTTCTCACAAGTCTCTCATAGGGAATTTGTTTGTTTACCTCCTTCAGATCCTGCACAACCGCGGTGAGCCTCTCATTTTCGGCCTGTACATTAGTGACCACAGCCCGGCTCTGTTTCAGCTCATTCTGCATCTCCAAGATCTTCCCCAGATAGTAAGCCTCCTTCGATGCTGACTCCTGCAGAAGTGTTTCCTCCCGAGTCTCTCCATCCTCAGCAACCTTCCGGTGGATGGAGAAGGACTGGCCAAATGCCTGCAGAGTACGTGGAAAGAAAAAGAGTACACAATGAAATGTATCAAAGCCCTCTTAAAACACTCAGGAAAATGTTTACTTCTGCTTATATGTGTAAAAAAAGCTACTCTGTGAGACCCCTAAAATATAACAGTCTAGAAGCTCTCATGGAAGCTTGAAATAATTCAGTTCACTTAATAAGTAAAAAGAAAATTTTAAAATATCTTATGAAAAAATGTGTAATGCATTAAAGAAAACTTGAAAAAACTGTTGCTTATGTTCTCATTTTTTTAGACAACTCTTACCAAGAAATAGTTCCGTATTAATAAGCCCATCAAAATTCATGTCATCTTCATTTTATTTATTTATTTATTTGAGACAGAGTCTTGCTCTGTCGCCAGGCTGGAGTGCAATGTGTTGGGAAAAACAGCAAAGGAGAAAGGACTTACAGTGCCTACATAAATTGGTTATGAGTAACACATAAACAAGGAACAACAAACTGCAGAGGGCCGCAGGAGGCCTCTCCATGCCTCATGTTCCGGTGCAGGGTGACCTGGGCTCTGTTACCATAAACATTGTGCTCAAGGACGTAAAACCCCTTCCTAGCACTATGACATAGCCAGACCTGTAGACTCCTTGTAAGGCCCGAGTTCCACCAGCTGCACATAAATAATAAGTTAAAGATAACCACACGTTCTTGTGTGAAACTCCCTAACCACCACTGTTATCAATCTTTAGAATGACACATCAGTTCTAGCTCACGGATTCACTCCACCATCACCCTCTCCCCACCATCACTCCACCCCTACCCTGTAGATCAAAGTGAATGTAACCAATAAATACTGTTGATAGTCAGAGTTCAGGGCCTTCACTGTCTTCTCCAAAGTAATAAAGTGATGGCCTCCTGGTCCTACTTTCTCTCTTAATCTGTCTTTTTCTCATTCCTTTGTCCCACTAAACTCGGGGTACCCACAGGTGATGTAGGGCTGGTTCCCTAAACAATGGCGTGATTTCAGCTCACTGCAACCTCCGCCTCCTGGGTTCAAGTGATTCTCCCGTCTCTGCCTCCCGAGTAGCTGGGACTACAGGCATGCGCCACCACACCCAGCTAATTTTTTGTATTTTTAGTAGAGATGGCGTTTCACCATGTTGGCCAGGCTGGTCTCGATCTCTTGACCTTGTGATGCGCCCACCTAGGCCTCCCAAAATGCTGGGATTACAGGCGTGAGCCACCACGCCCGGCCCATCATCTTCATTTTTTTAAAAATCTCATATATATTTTACAAAAAAAAAACAAAACAAAAACACCCCAATCATTTAGTGTGCTTTCTAATACATTGGCAGTAAGGATAGACCAATTATAAACAGTATCCTTCACAGTTAAAATTACCAAACAGCATTCAAATTGCCCAGTACCACAAAAACAGACACTGAATATTATCTCCATATAAGAAAACATATAAGTGTCTGTTTATTTGGGCAAAAAGGAATATAGGAGAAAAAGTAGAAACTAATTAAACTGGTTACTTACGGGGTGGGTGGAAACGGGGTGGGAAGAATGGGAGACTGAAATCAATGGGAGACAGAAGGTTGCGGAGGAATGACACTTTTCTGAAATGCCTTTTCACATAGTTTCTTTTTCTTTTTGAGACAGACTCTGTTGCCCACAATAGAGTGCAGGGGGGTGATCTCGGCTCACCGCAACCTCTGCCTCCTGTGCTCAAGCAATTCTCCTGCCTCAGCCTCCCATGTAGCTGGGATTACAGGCACCCACCACCATGCCCAGATAATTTTTGTCCTTTTAGTAGAGAAGAGGTTTCTCCATCTTAGCCTGGTCTTGAACTCCTGACCTCAAGTGATCCAACCATCTCGGTCTCCCAAAGTACTGGGATTGCCTAGCCCCTTTTCACATAGTTCTGACTCTTAAAACTATAGTCCTGTTTCACATCCCTCAAATAAATAATAATTAAAATCAACCAACTGGTGTTGGGGGAACCCAAAATGGAACACAAAGAGTAACAAAAGAACCTAGCTATATTACAAAATGAAAAACAACAGTCACCATGAAAGAGGTAAGAAAGAAAATATCTAACCTCGTTTCGAAAACCAGTACTTTTATTATATATCTTAAGACTAAAGACAAAAAGGACTGTACCTGAACACTATATAATCTTGTTGGTAAACTTGTTTCTCATAGGGATTATGGGATCACAATTCTGAAACTTCTTTACATATGTACTAGAGTTTAGCAAATACGTAAATATATTGTAGATAATGAATGCTAGGTTTCTAACTGTTGGAGAAAAAGCCACAAGTAAGGAGAAAGAGGTATCTAAAAGGAAACTAGTGATATTGAGTTGTAAGTGGAAGTATCAGGATAAACTTACTGTTTTTAATAGTTAAATATTCATAAGTATATAGATATGGAGAGAGAGGGAGAAACATGGTCATGTATGTATATATACATACACATTATTTCCCAGCACTGTAAGCTGAGAGGGCCTAGAAGCAATGATATACCAGTAGCAAGGAGCATAGCAAGCCCCCAGATTCTGTTTCTAAATACAAACCTCCAATAAAAAGAACTGGGGTCTCTGGAGAAGTTACAGATTCCAGGGCTGGAGCAAAATAACCCTGACACATCTTGTGATGCCAAAGAGTTATGAAATGCTTTTAAAAAAATGACGGGGATATGTAAGGCCAGGCTCGGTGGCTCATGCCTGTAATCCCAGCACTCTGGGAGATGGAGGCAGGTGGATCACAAGGTCAGGCGATTGAAACCAACCTGGCCAACATGGTGAACCCTGTGTCTACCAAAAATGCAAAAATAATTAACTGGGTGTGGCGGTGCACGCCTATAACTGCAGCTACTCGGGAAGCTGAGGCAGGAGAATCACTTGAATCCGGGAGGCAGAGGTTGCAGTGAGCTGAGATCACACCATTGCACTCCATCGCAAAAATTATAGAAAGACGCCTCTGGACTAGATGAGACTAACAAGATGTGACAATTAGGTGCTGTACGGGATTCTGGATTGGATCCTGGACTTTAAAAAGGACACTAGTAGGACAATTGGCAAACTGAAATAAGCTCTTTAAGTTAGTCAGTGATGCTACTGTATCAATGTCAATTTCTGTTTCCCTTGCTGTACTATGGTTATGTAAGATGGTAACATTTGGGGAAGCTACATCAAGGGTACGTGAAAATCAGTGTAGTATTTTTGGGCAACTTTTTTCTAACTCTAAAGTTATTTCAAACAAAAAGTTAAAAAGTAAACATAGTCTCTGCCTTAAAAGAGTTGACAGATTTGGTAAAATACTGGCACACAGAGTTACATAAGAACATAAGGATATGAACACCAAGGAGATACTATATTCAATGAGAAGTACTGTGGCTTTCTGGCATAACTTGTGATTTTATTACATTTTGAAATTTAAAATGTCATAGCAGGCCGAGTGTAGTGGCTCATACCAGTAATCCCAGCACTCTGGGAGGTCGAGGCGGGTGGATCACTTGAGGCCACGTGTTCCAGACCAGCCTGGCCAATATGGCAAAACCCCATCTATATTAAAATACAAAAGTTAGTTGGGCATGTTTGTGCATGCCTGTTATCCCAGCTACTTGGGTCACCACCCAAGGAGGTTGCAATGAGCCAAGATCACACAACTACAGTCCAGCCTGGGCAATACAGCAAGACTCTCTCTCAAAAATAAAATAAGATAAAATAAAATAAAATGTCACAGCATATTGCTTCTGGACTATGCTATCATCCGTGAAAAGATTAGGCTGAAATTAATCTGTGAAACTTAGCTTCACATTTCTTATAAACCTTAAGGCAGAAAAGATGTGCTAATCATTATAAGAAACAACTTACAAAAACAATCTGGTACTCCTCCCTAAATTACACTCACAGAAACAGAAATTTTAAGAAAAAATAACACTGAAAAGCCACTGTCTTAGTTAAACTACCTTAGAATCTTGACATGGATCAAAATCAAAAGATGGTCCCTAAGCATCAATGAGAAAGAAATATTCCAGGATCGATGTCCATCTGTACATACAGAGTAGAATACTCCTGGTGCTTGGCTTGTTCAGTCTCTTGACAGAAATTCTTATTTTAGTAGTCAGATTTCCAGATGTGGTAATAAGCATAGGCAGTCATAGTTTGATGAGAGAAATTATCTTTGCAGATGATGTTGACTTTGTTCTTGCATCAGTAATGATCAGATTCTGTGAGGTCAATTCTGAATTCAGTACCTATTAAAAGGCCTCTGAAGGTTCTGGCAGCCTCTCTCCCTCTCCCCAAGGTGGACTGCTGAGTCTTTAGCAGATCATCACCCTGCAAAGGATCCCTCATTATACAGTCAAGTATTAGTACAATTTAAAATTAGCATGAACTGTGTGTCAAGAACCCCAGCTGGCTTTTTCTTTTTCCACAACTATTTCCCCACTTCTATGTACAGAAAACTCGAAATGTCTGTCACAGGGCCAGAGTTTTCTTCACTCTGCCTGAGTAAAAGCAACAGATTTGGCCATTCTGTGGCTCTCGTCTTTTTCACAGCACACAGGCAATGCTCTCTTGGCAGCTAAAACTACCCCTAAGGTTTGTAATATTTTTTTTAGACAGATTCTAGATCTGTCACCCAGCCTGGAGCGCAGTGGCACAATCCTGGCTCACTGCAACCTCCACCTCCCAGGTTCAAGCGATTGCCTCAGCCTCCCAAGTGGCTGGGATTACAGGTGCCTGCCAGCATACCAGGCTAATTTTTGTATTTTCAGTAGAGACAGGGTTTCACTGTGTTGGCCAGGCTGGTCATGATCCCCTGACCTTGTGACCCACCCACCTTAGACTCCCGAAGTGCTAGGATTACAAGCGTGAGCCACAGCGCCCAGTCAACAACCCCTAAGGTCTTAAGAACAAGTGAATTTATTGTTCTACCCTTAATTTAAAGTTTTCAAAAACTGTACTCTGGATCTAGCACCAAAGGAGATAAAAATTTCAGATATGGACCCAGAATAGATTTTCAAAAAAGAATCAAGAAATGAAATTGCAAATATCCAAACGTTGATAAATCCTCCATTCATATTTATTGCAGTTCAGAAAACTTAACTGAACATATGGGTTTCCAAAATTAGCCATGATATTTATGAAGCACTTGGCCCTTCACTGGACCTGATATGAAAAACAATGAAAGTATATGAGGTCATCCAAGGACACTAACCATCATGTTTTTCACTTAAAATAGCAAAAGTAACACCAATCCTGCACAAGCTAGAGGTGTCTCATGATCTGCATTTGCAAATCCCCTGAGATCTAAGAACTAACACTACTCAGAAAATGGCTGTTTTTAAGAAAGGAAGGGTAAAGGAGAAAATGCTCCTATTTTATCTAATTTCTAATTGTCAGCAACTAGAATTGGGTATGACACTCAACTGACATCTATCATCTGGCTACTTGTTAAAGCTGATTTACCAGACTTGCCTGGCTTCACCAGGTACCTCCCTCCTCCATTACCTTCTGAGTATTCCCTGACAAAGCCAGGCCTGATAGAAGGGAAACAATCTTTTTCAAGGTTACTGAAGCTGCATCTTTGGCTGAAATCACAACACTAGCTTCAATCTCTAGTTATAGGAGATAAAGGGTAGTCATGCTTCTAGTTATATTTTGTTCGGACTGCAAATATATTTTGTTCGGATTGCAGTACCTCTTAGGTACTGCAGTCATTTCATGGGTAATTTTTGTTTAAAGTAAGTTGAAGTAAACTGACATTTTCTGTATACTTTTAGAATGTACTATGATTTCTTGTCGTGTCTGTAGCTACAATTGCACAATATCACTTTTAGTATATTCTATTGCATGAACCAAATTTGCTTTAAATGAGATGTGACTATAAGTCCAGTTAGCTATGTAATAAGTACTCTGTTTTCTTCTACTACTTACATGACTTCTTAATGCTTTAAATGAGATGTGACTGTAAGTCCAGTTAGCTATGTAATAAGTACTGTTTTCTCCTACTACTTACATGACTTCGCAATGCAAAGAAAATTGGTATTTTATGTGTTCATAATCAGGATATGCTGACGGATAAAGAGAATTTTCATACCCATTATTCTTCAAAATATAAAAGATAAAAGAAATAAAAGTTTGGTTAGTATATTTAATTTTGGTCACAGAATTTTCATTCTTTCATCTTAAAAACCGGCAGAACGTGTACTAGGTCACCCAAGGACATCAAACTTTTGATTTGAAACTGCAAAAAAATACCAAAATTCATTCATTCATTTGTTGTTCATTCACTCAACAAGTATTTACAAAGCACTGTACTATGTCAGGCACTGCTTTAGGCACTGAGGATTCAGCTATGTTCTGGGAAAACAAAAAACTCAGTTATCCAGAGCACATATTCTAGTGCAACATAAACAAATCAGTAGGTGCATGGCATGGCACAATGTTGAAAAAGTTCTTAGAAGAAAATGGAAGGCAAGATAAGAGCATAGGCTAGCAGTGCCCAGTGGAACTTTCTATGATGATGTATCTGTGTTGTCCAATATGGTCATTATTATTTTTATTTATGTATTTATTTTGAGATGGAGTCTCACTCCATCACCCAGGCTGGAGTACAGTGGCATGATTGCAGCTCACTGCAATCTTCGCCGTCTGGGTTCAAGTGCTTCTCCCGCCTCAGCCTCCTGAGTAACTGGGATCATAGGTGCGTGCCACCAGGCCCAGCTAATATTTGTATTTTTGGTAGAGACAGGGTTTCACCATGTTGGTCAGGCTGGTCTCGAACTCCTGACCTCGTGATCCGTCCACCTCGGCAGCCACACATGGCTACTGAGCTTTTGAAATATGGCTGGTATGACCAAAGTACTGAATTTTTTATTTTATGTCATTTAATTAATTTTAATTGTCACATATGGCTAGTGACGCTATGTTGGACAGGGATAGAGGACATCCCAGGTGCATGCAGTGGAAACCTCACATAGAAAGGGCAGTCAGGGAAGAGGTGACCTTTGGACAGAGACTGGAACAAAGTGAGGGAGTGACCTAGAACCTGGCCTTTCCCCTAGAGAAGAAAGCTTAAACGTAAGTGTTACTAAGTAAGAATTACAGCATTGCCATGGCGTCTCTTTGAAGACGATCACTGGCAGTTCTTTCAAGTCTCTTCTAAAGTACTTTAAGATCTGAGTGCTCCAGAGGATATTCCGGCATAATTTAACTTGTAGGAAGAAAAGGGTTGGCTAGTGGCCTAACAGGATACCCTATCCTACCCAATGAACTAGTATACTTACTTTGAACATATAACAAAAATTATCTGACCAATTACCTTTCTATTACTTCAGATGCCAGGAAATTCAGCATTAAATGCTGAACAGCAATAATGAAAATACCTTAAGGTTTGGTATAACTATCTCTGTTTTCCCTACATTGTTCTGCGTTTTTATTATATTTATCCTACTGTATTGGTTTCTTCTACTTCAGATATTTTTGGAGTAGAAAGCATATGAGTTATAAGCACATCAAATAGTTAAAATGATGCTTAATTACTGTTTGTTTTAAATGAAGTATTAATAAAAATCCTTATTAAAACATGGAATTTGAGAGTTTAAGAGGTCTGAAAGCTAATCTAAGGATTCATCCTTTCTTCATGAAAAACACTGAGCCCAGGCTGGGTGTGGTGGCTCACGCTTGTAATCCCAGCAGTTTGGGAAGCCAAGGCAGGTGGATCACCTGAGGTCCACCTGGCCAACATGGTGAAACCCCATCTCTACTAAAAATACAAAAATTAGCCCGTGTGATGGTGGGTGCTTGTAATCACAGCTACTCTGGAGGCTGAGGCAGGAAAATCACCTGAACTGAGGAGGCAGAGGTTGCAGTGAGCCAAGATTGCACCACTGCACTGCAGCCTGGGCAACAGAGCGAGATTCCATCTCAAAAAAAAAAAAAAAGGAGAGAGAGAAATCGAAAACACTGAGCCCAAAGGATCTGATGAAGCGCAAAAACATAGCAAGAACCTAACTAAACGTGTTAGAGCTGGTTGAGAAGTGTCTCTCAAACTACTGCTGCATATTGCAGCAGCTAAGAGTCTTAGAGAGTAGATTTAATTAGAAAAGAAGAGCTCATGGGAGACCAGGCAACCCAGAAGTACCCATCCAGAAGAAACTAGTTTCCATGACGCATATGGCTAAAAAGTTAACCGGAGACATGAGGTCCCCCTGACCCAAGCCTGATCCTTGAAAGGGCAGATGCACTCATAAAAGAATAAAAGAGATTAAGAGTATGGCCTCCTGAGCTGGACCAACTCTGCCACTTACGGTGTGACACTGGGCAAATTACATAACATTCTGTGACTCCATTTTGTCATCTATAAAATGGGGATAATAATAGCCTATTTCTCATACTGCCATGGGGCTTAAAAGAGAAAATCTATGTAGCACTTAAAACAGACGTTGGTACATATATAGTAAGTACTCAATGACTGTTGGCTATTATTAGCAGAAAGACGACGTGCTTTGGAGTCAAATGCATTGGGGATTTAATGCAAATGCATCTGGGTTTAAATCTGCCTCCTCTGAAATATTTGGCAAGGTTTTTAAGTTCTATGTTTCAGTTACCTCATGTGTAAAATGAGAATAATAACATCTACTTTAAAGGTAAGAATAGCCTAGCCCTAAAAGGAAAGCGTATCAGATAAGAGATATAAGATTCGGACCAAAATGCCTTGGACACAGTAAATGCTTGTTAAATATCAGTCCCAATCCTCTTCTCTTCTGACCTTGGAAAGTCTCACATTGAACACTGGCAGGCCGTTTCTTCCTCTGGTGTTAAGGCTTTCTTCAGATTTATCCAAGATGCAGGTGGCCATTCACCTCATTATGAGAGCAGCTCCCTACTCATCGCATTACATGACACTGAGTATCATTCAAATGAATAGCATAACATATTTTCTATATTTCTTAACTAAATATTCTATGATAACCTGGTGTAATACCCTGGGTTTTTTCAAAGGTGATAACCAATAGCCTATTATTTAGATATATATTTACTTAAAGCCTAGATTTTTTTCTAACCCTGATGGTTTGTAATTGGTACCTCTATTTGTTTAATAAACTCCCTTTTCAAATGTTTAGAGTTTTTTCTGTATTTTGTGGTTATATATTGAATATGTACAAAAATTTATGATAAAATATAAGCACAAACTGTAACATTAAAATGAATTCCTGCAGTTTAAGAAAGGAATCAAGACCCATTAGCTTCAAAGGCCTTTCTTGTCTGTCCTTTCTTGGTCCTATCTCTCTCATTGTACCCTCAGCCATTCCCCAACTAAACACTATGCTGCATTTTGTATCACTATTTTCTTTATCGTTTACCCACTCTCTCTATATATAAATATATATATGTTTCTATAAATAAAATGCTGTTTAATATTTTAATAAAATACTGTTGTAAAATTCATATGATGAAATCCTTCCATATACATTCTTTCGCAATTTGCTTTTGGAATTCAACTTTAAATTATTTATTCATTCATTCTGTATATTCATTCATTCATTTTCTACATTCATAACAATGTAGTTTTCATTGTTACAAAGTAGTCTACTGGATATATACTTCATATTAGTAATCTATATTCCTGACAATGGATAATTGGGTAATTTCCAGTCTTTTGCTATTATAAACAATGTAGCCATCAACACTTTTGTGCATACCACTTGGGCTAGTATTTTTCAAAATACATTTGCTGAAGAAAGAGTTTTCTTTCTTTTTTTGTTGAGTTGGAGTCTTGCTCTGTCTCCCAGGCTGGAGTGCACTGGTGTGATCTCAGCTCACTGCAACCTCTGCCTCCCAGGCCGAGCTGATTTTGAACTCCCGATCTCAGGTGATCTGCCCGCCTTGGCCTACCAAAGTGCTGGGATTACAAGCATGGGCCACCGTGCTCATCCTGAAAGAGTTTTATTTCTAATCCTTGGTGGGATAATGCTTTTTATTTGTGAAATACAATAAAAATAAATTACTATATGCATATTCCTACCATGTGGGCCAACCATTCCAGTCCTAGGTATTTATTTACCCCAGACAAACAAAAGCATGTGATCATATACAGATTTATACGTAAATGTTCATGGCAACCAAATACAAATAATTCAAATATCCATCAAATGAATAAAAAACCAAGTTGTGGCACATCCACACAATGGAATACTAATTGGCAATAAAAAGGAGTGAACTACTGATATATGCAACAACATGGCTGAATTGCAAAATATTACGCTAAGTAAAAGAAGCCAGACAAAAACAAGAGTACATTCAGTAAAATTCCATTTATATGAAATTCTAGAGAATGCAAACTAATCTGTAGCGACAATAAGCAGATCAGTGGTTGCAATGGTCGGGAACAGGGGTGGAAGATTATGAAGCGATGCGGGGTGGGGGCAAATGGGAGAGATTACAAAGGGGCGAGAAAACAGTGATGGATATGTTCATTATCTTGATTTCACAAGTATATACATATGTCAAAATTGATCAAACTGTACTCCTTAAATATGTGATCTGTTATATGTCAGTTATAAATCAGTAAAGCTGTAAAATCGTATTTTAAAAATATGAGAAAAAAAGCACAAAATACAAGCCTAAATTTTTCCATTATTAAATTTGAAATAAAATTGTATTTCAATAAATTTAATGAGAAGACAAAAGGTTACAAAAACTATACCATTATTCACTGAAAGTATGATAAAATAAACTACTTGTCTTGCTGCAGATCTGTAGGAAATAATTTGCAAACCAGCGCTGGCCCCCAGGTACAATCTGAGTAGCATTATCCTAAGTCACATGTGTAAGAGTTTCTCAAGCAGTAGTTCTCAACCACAGGAACCCATTAGAATCCCTTGGGGAGCTTTTTAAAAACATAGAGATTCCATCTCCAAATATTCTGAGTTAACTAATTTGGGAAACAGACTCCCAAATATTCTTGGTTCAAGGGACACTACTAGGTGAATCAATTTTTTTCAGGGTTCTATGCACCCCTAGAACAAATTCCTAACAATACCATTTAAGTAGTTAGGTCAAAGTCCAAAAAACTTAACAAGTCTTTATGTCCTAACAATGCAGCAGCTGTTTGAAAAATTTGTATGAAAATATGAAAGAAAAAGTTTTATTTCAAATTATAGATCCAGGATGATCAAATAGTAACAGCTCTGGATTACAGTTCCCAGGAAAAACGCAAAGGGTGAGCGACCACCACATTTCCAAACGAATTTTCACTGCCCACAGACCAGAAGATTCCCAGGCAGAAAAGTGCCACAACTCTCCAGCATGGCTGTTTCAGCTGGCGCAGCAGGTCTCTGCACAAATACTCACACAAATTCAGGCGCCTTTTCAACTGGCGACTGGAACACCTAGGAGACAGAGTCGCCCATTTAACTGAAAAAAAGGGGGCTGAAACAGGGAGCCCGGTGATCTGGCTCAGCTGGTCCCACCCCCACGAAGACCAGCAATCTGAAATGCTCTGGATTGACAGCTTCACAGCAAGCACAGCTGGACCCAGGATGGTCCAGCTCTGTGGGGGGAGGGGTGTCCGCCACTACTGAGGCAGTCCGCCATTACAGAGGCAGACTGCCATTACCGAGGCAGTTCTAACTATACCCGTATAAACAAAACTGCAAGGAAGTTCACACAGCAGCTGGGCAGAGCCCATGGCAGCTCAGCAACACCTCTGCTGGCAGACTGTGACTAGGCTACCTCGTCGCTGGGCAGGGCATCTCTGAAAAAAGGCAGCAGAATGACAGGAACTTAGAAATAAAGCTCCACCTTCCCAGGACAGAGTACCTGGGAAAAAAAAGGAGGTTATGAGTTCTGCTGCAGCACACTTAAACATACCTACCCAGCAACTCTGAACAGAACAACGGAGCTCACAGATCAGCACTTGAGCTCCTACAAGGGACAGATTGCCTCCTCAAGCATCTCCCCAACTCCCCCCATAACCAAAGAGATATCTCATAAAGGAGAGCTCAGGCTGACATCTGGTAGGTATCCTTCTGGGATGAAGATAACAGAAGAAGAAACTGGCAGCAATCCTTACTGTTCTGCAGCCACTGCAGGTGATCCCCAGACAAGCAGGGTCTGGAGTGGACCCCCAGCAGTCCTACAACAGTTAGGGGGGCCTAACTGTTAGAAGGAAAACTAAGAAACAGAAAGAAATAACTTCATCGGCAACATAAAGGAGGTCCACTCAGAGACTCCATCTGAAAGGAATCAACCACAAAGACCACAGGTGGATAAATCCACAAAGATGGGAAGAAACCAGTGCAAAAAGGATGAAAATACCCAAAACCAGAATGTTTCTCCTCCAAGGGATCACAACTCCTCAACAGCAAGGGAACAAGGCTGGATGGAGAAGGAGTCTGATGAATTGACAGAAACAGGCTTCAGAAGGTGGGTAATAACAAACTTCTCTGAGCTAAAAGATCATGTTCTAACCCAATGCAAAGAAACGAAGAACCATGAAAAAAGGTTTGACGAAATGCTAATGAGAATAAACAGCTTGGAGAGGAATATAAATGAATTGATGGAGCTGAAAAACACAACACGAGAACTTTGCAAAGCATGCACAAGTTTCAACAGCCGAATTGACCAAGCAGAAGAAAGGATATCAGAGGTCAAAGATCAACTCAATGAAATAAAACGAGAAGGCAAGATTCGAGAAAAAAGAGTAAAAAAAAAATAAACACAGCCTCCAAGAAATATGGGATTATGTGAAAAGACCTACTCTACATTTGATAGTTGTACCTGAATGTGATGGAGACAATGAATCTAAGCTGGAAAACACTCTTCAGGATATTATCCAGGAGAACTTTCCCAACCTAGCAAGGCAGGCCAACATTCAAGTCCAGGAAATACAGAGAACACCACAAAAATATTCCTCAAGAAGAGCAACCCAAAGGCACATAATCGTCAGATTCACTAGAGTTGAAATGAAGGAAAAAATGCTAAGGTCAGCCAGAGAGAAAGGTCAGGTTGCCGACAAAGAGAAGCCCATCAGACTCACAGCAGATCTCTCAGCAGAAACCCTACGAGCCAGAAGAAAATGGGGGCCAATATTCAACATCCTTAAAGAAAAGAACTTTCAACCTAAAATTTCATATCCAGCCAAACTAAGCTTCATAAGTGAAAGAAATAAAATCCTTTACGAACAAGCAAATGCTCAGAGATTTTATCACCACTAGCCCTGCTTTACAAAAGCTCCTGAAAGAAGCACTAAACATAGAAAGGAACAATCAGTACCAGACACCCCAAAAAACGTACCAAATGGTAAAGAGCACTGACACAATAAAGAAACTGCATCAACTAATGAGCAAAACAACCAGCTAGCATCAAAATGGCAGGATCAAATGCACACATAAGAATATTAACCTTAAATGTAAATGGGCTAAATGCCCCAATCAAAAGGCACAGAGTGGTAAATTGGATAAAAAGTCAAACCCATCAGTGTGCTGTATCCAGGAAACCCATCTCACATGTAAGGATACACATAGGCTCAAAATAAAGGGATGGAGGAAGATTTACCAAGCAAATGGAGAGTAAAAAAAAAAAAAAAGCAGGAGTTGCAATCCTAGTCTCTGATAAATTAGACTTTAAACCAACAAAGATCAAAAGAGACAAGGGCATTACATAATGGCAAAAGGATCAATGCAACAAGAACAGCTAACCATCCTAAATATATATGCGCCCAATACAGGAGCACTAGATACATAAAGCAAGTTCTTAATGTCCTACAAAGAGACTTAGACTTCCACACAATAATAGTGGGAGACTTTAACACTCACTGTCAATATTAGATGATCAATGAGACAGAAAATTAACAAGGATATCCAGGACTTGAACTCAGACCTGGAACAAGCAGACCTAATGGACACTTACAGAACTCTCCACCCAAAATCCACAGAATAGACATTCTTCTCAGCACCACATCACACCTACTCTAAAATTGACCATAATATTGGAAGTAAATCACTCCTCAGCAAATGCAAAAGAATGGAAATCATAATAAACAGTCTCTCAGACCACAGTGCAATCAAATTAGAACTCAGAATTCAGAAACTAACTCAGAACTGCACAACTTCATGGAAACTGAACAACTGGCTCTTGAATGTTGACTGGATAAACAATGAAATGAAGGCAGAAGTAAAGATGTTCTTCGAAACCAACAAGAACGAAGACACAACTTACCAGAATCTCTGGGACACATTTAAAGCAGTGCTGGAGGAAGATATATAGCAATAAATGCCCATATGAGAAGCAAGGAAAGATCTAAAATCAACAACCTATCATCAAAATTGAAAGAGCTAGAGGAGCGAGATCAAAAAACTCAAAAGCTAGCAGAAGACAAGAAATAACTAAGATCAGAGCAGTAATGAAGGAGATAGAGACACAAAAAACCCTTCAAAAAATCAATAAATCCAGGAGCTGGTTTTTTGAAAAGATAAACAAAATAGACAGACTACTAGCCAAATTAATAAAAAAGAAAAACGAGAACAATCAAATAAATGCAATAAAAAATGATAAAGGGGATATCACCACAGATTCCAGAGAAATACAAACCACCATCTGAGATTACTACAAACAACTCTATGCACATAAACCACTAAACCTGGAAGAAATGGCTAAATTCCTGGACACCTGCATCCTCCCAAGCCTAAACCAGGAAGAAGTCAAAACCCTGAATAGACCAATAACAAGGGTTAAAGTTGAGGCAGCAACTAATAGCCTACCAACCAAAAAAAGTGCAGGTCCAGATGGGTTCACAGCTGAATTCTACCAGACATGCAAAGAGGAGCTGGTACCACTCCTTATAAAACTATTCCAAACAATCTAAAAAGAGGGAATCCTCCCCAAATCATTTTATGAGACCAACAACATCCTGATACCAAAACCTGGCAGAGACTCAACAAGAAAAGGAAACTTCAGGCCAATATCCATGATGAACATAGATGCAAAAATCTTCAATAAAATACTGGCAAACCAATGGCAACTGCATATCAAAAAGCTTATCCACCATGATCAAGTAGGCTTCATCCCGGGGATGCAAGGCTGGTTCAACATACGCAAGTCTATAAACGTAATTCACCACATAAACAGAACCAAAGACAAAAACCACATGATTATCTCAATAGATGCAGAGAAGGCCTTTGACAAAATTCAACAGCGCTTTATGCTAAAAACTCTCAATAAACTAGGAATATATCCCAAAATAATGTAAGCTATTTATGACAAACCCACAGCCAATATCCTACTGAATGGGCAAAAACTAGAAGCATTCCCTTTGAAATCTGACACTACACAAGGATGCCCTCTCTCACCACTCCTATTCAATATAGTATTGGAAGTTCTAGCCAGAGCAATCAGGCAAGAAAAAGAAATAAAGGGCATTCTGTTAGGAAAGGAGGAAGTAAAATTGTCTCTATTTGCAGACGACATGATTGTATATTTAGAAGACCCTATCATCTCAGCCCAAAATTTCCTTAAACTGATAAGCGACTTCAGCAAAGTCTCAGGATACAAAATCAACGTGCAGAAATCACAACCATTCCTAGACACCAATAACAGACTTAAAGACAGCCAAATCAGGAACGAACTGTCATTTACAATTGCTACAAAGAGAATAAAATACCTAGGAATACAATTAACAAAGGATGTAAAGGATCTCTTCAAGGAGAACTACAAACCACTGCTCAACAAAATAAGAGAGGACACAAACAGATGGAGAAACATTCCATGCTCATGGTTAGGAAGAATCAACATCATGAATATGGCCATACTACCCAAAGTAATTTGTAGATTCAATGCTATCCCACATCAAGCCACCAATGACATTCTTCAAAGAACTGGAAAAAAACACCTTAAACTTCATATGGAACCAAAAGAGAGCCCACATAGCCAAGTCAATTCTAAGCAAAAAGAACAAAGCTGGAGGCATCACGCTACCTGACTTCAAGCTATACTACAAGGCTACAGTAATCAAAACAGCATGGTACTGGTACCAAAACAGAGATATAGACCAATGGAACAGAACAGAGGCCTCGGAGGCAACATCACACATCTACAACCATCTGATCTTTGGCAACCCTCACAAAAACAAGCAATGGGGAAAGGATTCCCTGTTTAATAAATGGTATTGGGAAAACCGGCTAGTTATGTGCAGAAAACAGAAACTAGACCCCTTCCTGATACCTTACACTAAAATTAACTCCAGATGGATTAAAGGCTTAAACATAAGCCCTAACACCATAAAAACCTTAGAAGAAAACCTAGGCAAAACCATTCAGGACATAGGCATAGTCAAGGACTTCATGACTAAAACACCAAAAGCATTGGCAACAAAAGCCAAAATAGACAAATGGGACCTAATCAAACTCCAGAGCTTCTGCACAGCAAAAGAAACAATCATTAGAGTGAACCAGCAACCAACAGAATGGGGAAGAATTTTTGCAATCTACCCATCTGACAAAGGACTTATATCCAAAATCTACAAAGAACTAAAACAGATTTACAAGAAAAAAGCAAACCCATTCAAAAGTGGACAAAAGATATGAACAGACACTTTACAAAAGAAGACACATGTGAGGCCAACAAATATGAAAAAATGCTCATCATCACTGGTCATTAGAGAAATGCAAATCAAAACGACATTGAGAGACCATCTCATGCCAGATAGAACGGTGATCATTAAAAAATCTGGAGACAACAGACGCTGGAGAGGATGTGGAGAAATAGGAACACTTTTACACTGTTGGTGGGAGTGCAAACTAGTTCAACCATTGTGGAAGACAGTGTGGCGATTCCTCAAGGACCTAGAAATAGAAATTCCATTTGACCCAGCAATCCCGTTACTGGGTATATACCCAAAGGATTATAAATTGTTCTATTATAAGGACACATGCACACGTATGTTCACTGCAGCACAGTTTACAATAGCAAAGACCTGGAACCAACCCAAATGCCCATCAATGATAGGCTGGACAGGGAAAATGTGGCACATATACACCATGGAATACTATGCAGCCATAAAAAAGGATGAGTTTGTGTCCTTTGTAGGGACATGGATGAACCTGGAAACCATCATTCTCAGCAAACTGACACAAGAACACAAAATCAAACACCGCATGTTCTCACTCATAGGCGGGTGTTGAACAATGAGAACACATGGACACAGGGAGGGGAGCATCACACACTGGGGTCTGTGGGAGGGGTCTAGGGGAGGAACAGTGTGAGGTGGGGAGTTGGGGAGAGATAACGTAGGGACAAATGCCAGATATAGGTGATGGGGGGGAAGGCAACAAACCAAATTGCCACGTATGTACCTATGCAACAATCCTGCATGTTCTTTACATGTACCCCAGAACCCAAAATGCAATAAAATATATATTTTATTTATATATATATTTATAAAATCACACAGCCAGTAATAGTTAAGGCTGGGGGAAAAAAAGAGTTATTTATATAATCTGGATATAAGTCCCTTATCAGATATATGATTTGTACATATTTTCTCCCATTCTGTGAGTTGCTTTTCATTTTCTTGATAGAGACCCTTGGAGCACAAAAATTTTACATTTTAATGAAGTTGAATTTGTCTATTTTTTCTTTTGTAATCTGCCTTTACCCTTTTCCAAAATATTATACATTGGTGCAAAAGTAATTGTGGTTTTTGCCTTTTTTTTAAATGGCCAAGCTTGTGTTTGTGGGAACTGTTTTAGACACATTTTCATTAAAAGAAAGAAAGAAAAAAAAAAAAAGAAAGTTTTATTTCATTCTTAAATAACCTCAATTACTTATTAATGGAATGTGTGCACTTGTTTTGGGCACTATACAATTTCTCAAACTTTGGAATCATATTGGAGTCTACCACCCTTATTACCTCTTCCACATTGATTTTCATGGTATCTGCTTTTAGTTACTTTTAGTTACCACTGAAAACCCAGCTTTGCGTAATAGAAAGGGATGCTGCATGCGTTACCATTGAAACTAAACTGAACTATTCTGAGCTAGTAATTCACATAGTGTTCAACAGATGCCAGGTATCACTGTGTTCTCCTTGAATATTCAAGGTATCCCATGTTCTTCTGTGAGTTTGCTGTGGTTCCCCAGGGCATCTTGGCATACCATTTGGGAATCACAGGTCTGGGGAAAGGGCCAGGTGTAAGTATTTCCAACACACTCATTTAGGGATGCTAATATATGATGGCAGGCTTGAGGAGCACTGCTCTGGAGTGTGGGCAGTGCTGTAGATTACATACAACTTCAACTTCCTGACAAGGCTGCAGAGTTCTCCAAAGTGGCTGTAATAATTCAACTGCCATCAGCAGTGTCTAAGGGTTCCTGTTTGTGACTCTACATCCTTATGGTTGCTTTTTAAGACTTTAAAGTTTTGGCCGCCCTGGAGAGTGTAAAGTAGTATCACCTGGTGCTTCTTAGTTGCAGTTCTGACTACTAATGAAGTTAAGTAGTTTCACATTTTTATTGACCGTTCGTATTTCCACATTTTTTTTTTTTTTTAAAGACAGGGTCTCCTCTGCTGCCCAGGCTAGAATACAGTGGCATGATTACAGCTCACTGCAACCTCTACCTCCCAGGCTCAGGCAATCCTCCCACCTCAGCCTCCCAAGTAGCTGGGACCACAGGTTCCTGCCACCACACCCAGCTAATTTTTGTATTTTTTGTAGAGATGGGGTTTCGCCAAGTTGCTCAGGCTAGTCTCAAACTCTTGGGCTCAAGCAATCCACCTGTCTAGGCCTCCCAAAGTGTTGGGATTACAGGTGTGAGCCACCATGCCCAGCCTCACATTTCCACTTCTGTGTAGTTTCTACTCAAAGCTTTCATTCATTTTTCTGCAGAGTACTTTTTTCCTTTATTAATTTGTCAGTTACATGTATGGCAAGTATCTTCCTCAAGTATTTATGGCTTGCTCCTTAACTCATTTTACAGTGCTTTTGGTGAAGAGAAGGCCCATGTTCTAAAAGACAGGTTTCTGTTTCCTATTTGTCAGTTATATGTTATTGTGCTGTACCCCTATTGACTTTGATAGGGTAGCACCAGGTTCCAGAGGCCGAAGAGGAGACCCAGAGCCAGCAAATGAAATATAAGGCTTCTCAAGGGGACTTACCTATGTGGCGGTCCAGTGGTGGCAGGCTGGACAGAGAATCACTACCATTTATAAACAGCATGCAGTTTATACAGCATTTTTGCTTCGCTCCCCGCCTGCAACCTTCATCGGGCAACCTTCCTTTAATCCAAAATGGGCAGGAGATTCAGATGTTCCTCATAGATAAGGAATGAATCTCCAGGTTGGCCACGCCCAGGTTCCTCAGCTGAGAACGCCAAACACACATTCTCAGATCAGAGGGTCATTCTCAGGGTATGTTTCAGTTGTTACTGTCAGGAGTGACTGCCATACATATGTATGGCACATATTTTCTCCCAGTGTGTGGTTTTTCTCTCCTACTCTTTTAGCGATGTCTTTTGATGAAGTGATTTCCTTGATTTTTTTTTTTTTTTTTTTTTTGAGATGTTCTCGCTCTGTTGCCCAGGCTGGAGTACAGTGGCGCAATCTCAGCTCACTGTAGCCTCTGACTCCTGGGTTCAAGTGATTCTCTTGCCTCAGCCTCCCGAGTAGAGACAAGTTTCACCATATTGGCCAGGATGGTCTTGATCTCCTGACCTTGTGATCCACCCACCTCGATTTCCTTGATTTTAAGATGGCTTTCCTTGATTTTAAGGCAAACCAAACCTTTGCCTTATAGCTAACACTATCCGTGTTTTGTTTAAGAAATCCTTCCCTCCTCCAAGGTCATAAAGCTATTTTCCTGTACTATTTCCAAAAGTTTAAAAGTTTTGCCTTTTATAATTTAAGTCCCTTAATCTACCTGAAATTGATTTTTGTGTACGAAATGAAGTACAGATCCATTTCAATTATTTTCTGAATGAATAATCAATTTCCCATGTACCATTTAATGTATTACCCCTCCTATCTCACTGATGTCAAGTGCCAACTTAGCCATAAATCACATTGATGTGAGTGTTTCTGCTTCTAGGCTATCCTTAATGTCCCACTAATGGTCATAAGCTATCTAAGTAGGAGCTAGTTCCCCTGAGAAAAAAGGGGCACCAGGCATCATCTAAACCTTATTCATTAAGTTATTTAAACTTTGGGCCAGATGTGGTGGCTCACACCTGTAATCCCAGCATTTGGGGAGGCTGAGGTGGGCGGATCGCTTGAGCCCAGAAATTTGAGACCAGCCTGGGCAACATGGTTGAGACCTCATCTCTACAAAAAATACAAAAATTAGCCAGGCATCGTGGTGCACGCCTGTAGTTCCAGCTATGTGGGAGGCTGAGGTGGGAGGATTCCTTGAGCCCAGAGGGCTGAGGCTGTAGTGAGCCAAGATCACACCACTGCACTCCAGCCAGGGCAACAGAGCAAGACCCTGTCTCCAAAAAAATAATAAACAAATAAACTTTGAAATATCTGCATCATAACTAGATGTCATTACCAAGGTATCCTAATGGCAATCTACAAATGAAAACAATGTACTTTGTACAAAAGGAGCAAATTCATATTGATGCCCACATTTAGTCAGGAATATATAAAACCTAGAGTTTTTTCCTTTATTTAAGTAATATATATAATTGTTAAAGAAAATATGGGTAATACCAAAAAGCAGGAAAAAAAATTACCCCTTGGAATACCTTTTCTCATCTACCCCTATAATCTGGGCAAGTTTAGGACTTCTAAACTTTTTCTCACAAATTGCCTAGTGGGCCCCTTGAAATCCTGAACACTTGTTCTTACTCACCAGGGTTTGGGTCTCAAACTAGGATCTGATCTTCTTCCATCTGCCCAGGCTGGCAGCTGCCCATGCTTCCTCTCTCTAAGTCCTCCCCAGGTTCCTACTTTCTCTTTTTGTTGGCACAGTGATAAATGTTAAGAAATCTTGGGATCAAAATTGTTGGGCAACCACTGTCTTATAAGTACTGTATATGATCAGTGTTATTTCTGGTGGTTCACATCCGCTTCTGGCTATGTTAAAAGCTAGTCTCTTATAACTAAAACCACCAACCAAATATGGAGACTTTAAGAATCAGCATAAGGAAAGCATATGTGCTGAGACTGCTTGCTTAGCAGAATATGTCTATTCAGAAGCAAAACTTAAATGCGCACATTTTCTGAGTATTATAACCAGAAATAAATTCTCCAGATTTTCCATAGATTCTGTGATTTTTTTAAAAAAACAAATACATATAAACTATACGTAAACTATTTTTTCTGGGGCTTAGCCAATGAGTGTCTTTATCATTAAAATGTAAATAAAAGGAAGAAAACGTAAATCATCATAAGTTATATTCTGGGTCCTCAAGTTTGAAAGTAATAAATTTCACTTTCTTTTTCCCAATTAAAAGTGAAACCTATCCCCAGGAAGAAAAAATTATTTCCCCGCTAATTTTCCCTGCTCCCCCTTTCTTTCTTTCCACCATCCTCCTTCCCTCCAATATTTATTGAGTGCCTATGCACTTAGGTGCCAAATCCCTGGAATACCAAGTCTTCATTATATTGTCTGAAGAAGTCTGTTGGTTTCATTTAGATGCAAGTTTTGTATAAAAACACATCTATCCTTTTAAAGGACAACTTGTTAAGACATTCATTTGATTCAGCTCAAGAAAATTAACTGAAATCAGCTGAGGCACTGTGACCTCACCACAATCCTCCCAGATAAGAGTATCTCAGAGGAAATTATTCTAGCTGGAGGCTCAAAGAAGGACAGCCTTGTTTCAGAAGAAAGAACCATGGAAAGGAGATTTTTCTTTCAGGAAAAAGGTTATTTCATACTGTTTCAGAAGGAAAATCACAGTAGGCTCTTTTGAAAGCCAAGATGAAAGTAATGAGGGACCATTCCTGATGTTGCAGTTATTAGCAAAAAGTAGTATTGACATGGAGTTACAAACATGACCTCGACTTTGTTAAAATTCAGTTGTGACTAGAATATGGGAAACAGATCAAGGGGCTTTTAGTATTAATTAAGAAAGAAAAAAGTGTTTCTTGGATATATTGTTTCCTTTGTTCCGTATTTGGACACTTATGATTTTATCGGTTAACAAAGTGAATCAACCTTATTTTTTGAATGTGCCTTCTGGTCCTCATGTAAAGTAATGTGATCTTTCAGTTGAATTCTTAAAAAAACTGCCTCAGTCCAAAAATCATTATTTATAATAACATTATTCCCTATGTTGCATATAAGATTCAGTAAAATCATTATTTATAATAACAATATTCCCACCGGGCAGGTTGGCTCAAGCCTGTAATCCCAGCATTTTGGGAGGCTAAGGTAGGTGGATCATGAGGTCAAGAGATTGAGACCATCCTGGCCAACATGGTGAAACCCTGTCGCTACTAAAAGTACAAAAATTAGCTGGGTGTGGTGCTGCACGCACCTGTAGTCCCAGCTACTCAGGAGGCTGAGACAGGAGAATCGCTTGAACCTGGGAGGCAGAGGTTGCAGCGAGCTGAGATCGCACCACTGCACTCCAGCCTGGCAACAGAGCGAGACTCCATCCCAAAAATTAAAAAAAATAATAATAACTTTATTCCCTGTGGATGCATATAAGGTTCAGTAAGCTTCTAAGTAGCAACGCTGCTATTCAAAGCCTGGTGGCCCCAAATCTGTCCACCAAATATACCATACTATCTATCTACTGCAGAATTGCAGCAAAACACCAGAAACCATGAGCCTGTTAAGAAACATTCATAAAATAATACAAAACTTTTGCTTTGAACTTAGAGAAAGTTAGAAAATACAAAAGTAGCTTCAGCAGAGGGATCCACGAGATTGTGTAGGCTCAACTAGAGCAAAACCATCATCCAGCTATCTCTGTCCTGGTCCACTACGGTGGAAGGGACTGTGAGTTGCCTACATAATATCGGGTCTTCCGACTTGCTGACTTAAATATATGCTATTTGGGGGGCTGGGCGTGGTGGCTCATGCCTATAATCCCAGCATTTTGGGAGGTTGAGGTCAAGAGATCAAGACCATCCTGACTAACATGATGAAACCCCATCTCTACTAAAATACAAAAAAATAGCCGGCGGTGGCGGCTCAGTCCCAGCTACTCGGGAGGCTGAGGCAGGGGAATCGCTTGAACCCGGGAGGCGGAGGTTGCAGTGAGCCAAGATCGTGCCACTGCACTCCAGCCTGGGGACACAGCAAGACTCCATCTCAAAAAAAAAAAAGTGTTATTTGGGATGACAACATCCTCAGCCTAAAGCTCTCTTAACCTCCTTGATGTCTAGAAGTGTTCAAGGAAATGTAAGCAGAAGTTAAGCAGACGGAAGCCAGGGAAACTCTTTAAAGCAAACTGATTCAGCGGAGACATACATACTTTTGCCATTCTACTTTCTTCCACCTTGGAACGTGGACATAAGAGCTGGAGCACCAGTGTGGCAGGCCAGGTCTCAGTAACGCAGGCCTCCGTAACAACTGTTTCAGTACTGACTGAGTGCTTAAGTTAACTATTAAACGCTTAAAAAGCCAGTGCCCTTATACAAAGGCTGGAATGTAACAAAAGCCCACCAAGAGTTTTGCCTAGGCCTTTCCTGGGCCTTAAAGCTTGACAAAATAACAAAAGAATTCTTAACAGGACCCATTTAGGATTAAACAAGTTTTACTGTGGGTCTGAAGAGACTCCCCAGGCCTCCACAAACAAGTTTATTGGGAGTCTGAAGGAACTCCCCAAACCACCTTGATTTAGCAGGAGACAAGATAAGGGTAATCACCCCAGCACCTGGATCCATTTAGATTAAGTAAATTTACTGAGGCTCCAGAGGAAGGTCTTCAGGACTCAGACCTTAGTTACAGATGAAAAGAAGTTAATCGCTATGTCTTTTGATGAATGCACACATACACAGACATAGCTTAGAAGGTATAAGCTCTGGAAAATTCTAATTTTGAGATAGTCTGTCAATAATTTCCAGGCCTTCTCCCTATAACCTGTTGCAGAAACAAAAACTCTCTTCCACCCCAGTTCATCTGCATCTCTTTATTGGGCCATGAGAAATAGCAGCCGATCCTCAGTTTGGTCCAGGAACACCAGAAGCATCTTGTGGTCACGAAAAGACATCTGGCAGGTTGGCCAGCACCAAGGATGGGAGAAAAGAATGTGAGAAGGAACCTGGGACCCTGTGACCATGGATTTGCCATACAAGCCCTGAACTACTTACCTCTAATTTCTTTCATGTTTAAGCAACTCTCATTTTTCTATAAAATATGATTGAATCCTAATCCTAAGTGATGCCTTATGTAATTTTTCAACTCTAATTATCCTGAATATCTTTTTTTTTTTTTTTTTTTTGAGACAGAGTGTCACTCTCGCCCAGGCTGGAGTGCAGTGATGCAATCCCTACCTCGGTATTCTGAGTAGCTGGGATTACTGTACACACCACCACACCCAGCTAATTTTTGTATTTTTAGTAGAGACAGGGTTTCACCATGTTGGTCAGGATGGTCTCGAACTCCTGACCTCGAGTGATCCACCGCCTCAGCCTCACAAAGTGCTGGGATTACAAACATGAGCCACTGTGCCTGGCCCTATCCTCAATATCTTTTCGTTGCCAGAAATTTACAAGAGCTATTCATAAGTTGTATTCTCACTCTTATTTTCTGCCTTGCATTTATGCCTCTCTGCAACTCATGCCCCAGTGGCCTCAAATTCAAGTCTTTCTCTCTCTCAGTTCTACCCAAGAGCATAGTAATGTTGACTTCTCCTGGGGTTCACAGCATATACTATCAACAGGGGAAAATGGAATATTAATAAAGGTAGAAATAAGCAGTAAATGCAAAAGTCAATAGCTCGGTCTGGGATGTCAAAGGGAAAAAAGGTCATGGAAAATTAAAGTTAAGAACCCTGTCTAGAATCACAACAGGTCCAGTAATTGATGAAACCAGGGCTTAAATCTAATGACTCTTCTGTGATGTTAGTCTCAGGAAATGACAGATAGTGAACCGGCAAGAAGGAAGTGGAAGGAGCTTCCAATTGAAGATGATAGGTTTAGCAACGGCCTCCACCGAGGAAGGAGAAAGGTGGACAGTTCTTGTTTACAAACAGCCGGAAGCCATGAGAGTGGGGGGCCATTTTAAGAAGCCCAGAAAACTAACGAGGAAGTGGTAAATGAAATGAGTAGGCTTGGAGGCGCCTCTCAACCACCAGCTAAAAAAAAAAGTGTGGGGGTGGGGAAGCAGATCAACAAGCAAGAACACTCCGCTACAAAGCAGGATATTCACACAGGCCTGTCAAACTGTACAATAGCTGCTTTTTATTACCAAGTAATGCAACATTCATCCCTGACCCTGACCTTAACTCTGACCATGCAGGACTTTCAGGTTCTTCATTATTTTTGGCAATATTTTTGGAGCATATATACACACACATATATGTGTGTGTGTGTGTGTGTGTGTGTGTATATATATAATTCCCATAATCATTCCCTCATAAGAAGAATTACTAAGAAGTCTGTGCTGTAAAAACTTTAAGGGTATGTGGTGCTCTCCCCCAAATCATCAGTATAGTTTTTTTTTTTTTTTAATATATGCATGCTTGTTTCTCAAAGCTTTGTGCTGGAGAGTCACTCACAGCTTGTTGATAAAGGTGAAAATGAGCAAAGTTCACAGTATGTAAAACTTGGGCATACTGGTACTATAAATCCTAACTCTTCCTGGTTGAAGTCCCCTGTCTGTCTGTCTCATTGCTGATCTGTATCATATCATGGTAAAAATGTCCTAGCTAGTTTGTAACAAGTTATCTTTGGACTTGCAGACTTCAGAAGTGTAATCTATTTCTTGTGAAATACAGTCATAACCTTAAGCCATACATACTAGTTGGTTGTCAAGGAAATTGTTTTCTCTCCTTGATACGAAACATCCCTGGCAAAGAGCCAAAATTACTTCGTCAGTTACTTCCTTCACTTTATCACTAAGAAAATATTAAGACTTTTGGTTTCTTTCTTTGGGCCTAATTATAATAAATTGATATTCATAAGCAGATTCTTTTCTTCGAACTATATGAATTTATCTTCCATCAGTCTCAAATATTTCTACCCCAACCCATAACCCTGTCAATGCTTTTAGCTTCTAGGGAGAATAAGAAATGAAATGCAAGATGCAGACATTTAAAAATATAAGTAAAATCTTGAGGCTGGGTGCAGTGGCTCATGCCTGTAATCCTAGAACCTGGGAGGCCGAAGTGGGCAGATCACTTGAGGTCAGGAGTTTGAGACCAGCCTGGCCAACATGGTGAAACCTCGTCTCTACCAAAAATACAAAAATCAGCTGGGGATGGTGGCACACATCTGTAATCCCAGCTACTCGGGAGGCTGAGGCCCAAGAATCGCTTGAACCTGGGAGGCAGAGGTTGCAGTGAGCTGGGATCGTGCCACTGCACTCCAGCCTGAGACTCTTTCTCAAAAAAAAAAAAAAAAAAATCTTGAAAAGGAAAGGATGCTTTGCTTTGAATGACTGACGGCTTTTCTCAAGACGAGTAAGTATGGCTTGTAAACATCTTTTGTAAAATTTTAAAATGCTTATTTAACAAATAGAAGTTGCACATGTGCAAGGGGTACATCATGATGATTTGATATACATATAGTGTGTACTGATTACCACAATCAAATTAACCAACATATCCATCGACACCCAGAGTTATCTTTGTGTGTTACTGCAGGGATGACACTTAAAATCTATCTTCTTATCTAATTTTAAGTAAACACAGCATTATTAACTATATTTACCATGTTGAACATTAGATCCACTGAACTTATCTTAAAACCAAAAGTTTGTACACTTTGACTAATACCTCCCCTAATCCCTCACCCCACAGCCCCTGGCAACCACCATTCTACACTTTTTTAGACTCCAAATACAAGCAGACAAAACAGTATTTGTCGTGCTGTGTTTGGCTTATTTTACTTACCATCATGTCCTCCAGGTTCATTCCTGTTACTGCAAATGGCAGGATTTCCTTCCTCTTTATGGCTAAATAATATTCCATTGTGTATACACATCACATTTTCTTTATTCATTCTTTGGCTGACAGATACTTAGGCTGTTTCCATATCTTGGCTATTGTGAATAGTGCAGTTATGAACATGGGGTGCAGGTATCTCTTTGAGACAGATTTCATTTTGGTTGGCTGGATGTGGTAGCTCTATTTTTAACTTTTTGAAGAACCTCCATACTGTTTTTTGATAATGGCTGTACCAATTGATACTTTCACCAACAATATACAGAGATTCTCTTTTCTCCATACCTTCACCAACACTTACTGTCTCTTGTCGTTTTGATACAAACCATTGTAACAGATGCAAAGTGGTATCTTATGGTGGTTTTGACTTGCATTCCTCTCATGATTAATGATGCTGGACAGCTTTTCACATGCCTGTCAGCCACTTGTATATCTTCTTTGGGAAAATATCCATTCAAGTCCTTTGCCAGTTTTTTAATTGGGCTTTTTGTTTTCTTGTTAATGAGTTGTGTGAAATCCTTTATGTGAATTCCTTATATATTTTGGATATTAGCTCCTTATCAAACATATGGCTTTCAAATATTTTCTCCCATTCCGTAGGCTGCCTTTTAATTCTGTTGATTGTTGCCTTGATGTGCAGAAGTTTTTTAGTTTAACGTAGTCCCACTTCATTATTTTTGCATTTGTTGCCTGTGCTTTTGTTACCATAGCCAAAAAAGTCATTGCCAAGACCAATGTCAAGCTTTTCACTCATGTTTTCTTCCAAGAGTTTTATGATTTCAGATCTCACATTTAATTGTCTTTAATTCAACTGAAGTTAATTGTTGTATATGTTGTAAATCAAGGGTCTAATTTCAATCTTTTGCATATGGATATCCAGTTTTCCCAACACTATTTATTGAAGAGATGATCTTTTCCCCTTTGTGTATTTTTGGCACCCTTGTCAAAGATTAGTTGATCATGTATGTTTGGGTTTATTTCTAGTCTTTCTATTCTGTTCCAGTGGTCCTATGGCTGTTTTTAGGCCAGTTCCATACTGTTTTAATTACTATAGCTTTGTAATGTAGTTTGAAACCAGATAGAGGTGACTCCAGCTTTATCCTTCTTTCTCAAGATTGCTTTGGCTAGTTCAGCTCTTTTGTGAGTCCATACAAATTGTAGGATTGTTTTTCTTATATCTGTGAAAAATGCCACTAAAATTTTGATAGGCATTATACTCAATCTGCATATTGGTTTCAGTAGAACAGGCATTTTAACAATATTAATTATTCCATTCTTTGAACAGAGGATACCTTTTCATTTATTTCTGTCATCTTCAACTTCTTTTTTTTTTTTTTCTCACTCTGTTGCACAGGCTGCAGTGCAGTGGCACAGTCATGACTTACTGCAACCTCAAACTCCTGAAATCAGGCAATCCTTCTGCCTCAGTCTTCAATTTCTTTCATGAACATTTTACAATTTTCAATGTACAGATCTTTCACCTCCTTGGTTAATTTTATTCCTAAGTTTTTTATTCTTTTTGATGCTATTGTAAATAGAATTGCTTTCTTAATTTCTGGATAGTTGTCAGTATACAGACATTAGATATTAGTATGCAACTAATATTTGTATGTTAATTTTGTATCTTGCAACTATACTGAATTCATTTATTAGTTCTAATTATGGAATCTTTAGGGTTCTTTTATAAGATCATGACATCTGCAAACAGAAACTATTTAGCTTCTCCCTAATTTGGATGCCTTTCATTTCTTTTTCTTGCCTAATTGCTCTAGCTAGGACTTCTAGTATTATGTATAACAGAAGTGGTGAGTGCAGTCATGCTTCCCTCGTTCTTGGTTTTAGAAGAAAAGCTTTTACCTTTTCACCATTGAGTATGATGTTAGCTGTGTGCCTTTATTATGTTGAGGTATATTCTTTCTATACCTGATTTGTTAATAGTTTTTATCATGAAAGGATATTGAATTCTGTGAAATATTTTTTCTGCATCTATTGAGATGATCATATGATTTTTATCCCTCATCCTGTTTATGTGGTATCTCACATTTACTAATTTGCATATATTTGAACCTTCCTTGCATCTCAAAGATACATTTTATTGATTATGGTATATGATGTTTTTAGTGTGCTGTTGAATTAGGTTTGCTGGTATTTTGTTGCAAACTTTTACATCTATGTTCATCAGTGATATTGGTCTGGAATTTTCTTGTATTGTCCTTCTCTGGCTTTGGTATGAGGGTGTTGCTGGGCTCATAAAATGAATTTGGAAGTGTTCCCTCCTCTTGAATTTCTTGGGAGAGTTTGAGAAGGATTTGTGTTAATTTTTATTTAAAGGCATAGTAGAACTCACCAAAGAAGCCATCTGGTTTGGCATTTTTCTTTGTTGAAGGTTTTTGATTACTGATTTAATCTCCTTCCTTATTTGGTCTGTTCATATTTTCTATTTTTTCATGATTCAGTCTTTGTAGGTTGTATGTTTCTAGGAATTGATCCATTTCTTCCAGGTTATCCAATTTGTAGGCATATAATTATTCACAGTTGCCTCCTAGGATTCTATTTCTTTGGTATTAGCTGTAAACAGGTATACCTCTGATATACTGCATGTTCAGTTCCAAACCACAACAGAGCAAATACCACAATAAACAAGTCATATCCATTTTTCAGTTTCCCAGCACATATAAAAGTTATGTTTATACAATACTGTAGTCTAATAAATGTATAATACCATTATATCTAAAACAACAATGAGCATACCTTTAAAATACTTTATTGCTGAAAAATGATAGCAATCATCTAAGTCTTCATTGAGTCATAATCTTTTTTGCTGATGGAAGGTCTTGTCTCATTACTGATGCCTGCTGACTGATCAGGTTGGTGGTTGCTGAAGGTTGAGGTGGCTGTGGCAATTTCTTAAAATAAGACAAGTTTAATGCATTGACCGACTGTTCCTTTCATGGAAGATTTTATTGTAGTGGGCAATACTGTCTGGCAGCATTTTACCCACAAGAGAACATTTTTCAAAATTGGAGTGAATCCTCCCAAACTTTGCCACTGGTTATCAACTAACTTTGTGAAATATTCTAAATCTTTTGTTATCATTTCAACAATGTTCACACATCTTCACAGGAATAGATTCCATTTTTAAGAAACTACTTTTTCTTGTTCATCCATAAGAAACAAGTACTCATCCATTCAAATTTTATCCTAAGATCGCAGCAATTCAGTCACATCTTCAGGCTTCAATTCTAATTCTAGCTCTCTTGCTATTTCCACTACATCTGCAGTTCCTTCCTCCACTGAAGTCTTGAACCTCTCAAAATCATCCATGAGGACTGGAATCAACTTCTTTCAAACTCCTGTTCATATTGATAGTCTGACCTCCTTCCATGAATAACAAATGTTTGTAATAGCATCTAAAATGGTGACTCATTTCCAGAGGGTTTTCAATTAACTTTGCCCAGATCCATCAGAATTACTGTCTATGACAGCTATAGCCTTACAAAATATATTTCTTAAACAATAACACTACAAAGTTGAAATTACTCTGATCCATGGGCCACAGAATGGGTACTGTGTTAGCAGGCACAAAAACAACATTTATCTTCTGTACATCTCCATCAGCGCTCTTGGTGACTAGGTGCACTGTCAATGAGCAGTAATATTTTGAAAGGAAGCTTTTTTTCTGAGCAGTAGGTCTCAAAAGCAGCCAATATTCAGCAGACCATGCCATAAACAGACGTGTTGTCATTCAGGGTCTGTTCTTCCATTTATGGAGTACAGACAGAGTAGATTTCATGTAATTCTTAAGGCTCCTATGATTTTCAGAAGGGTCAATGAGCATTGGCTTCAGCTTAAAGTCATCAGCTGTATGAGCCCTTAATAAGAGAATCTGCCTGTCCTTTGTAACTTTGAAGCCAGGTATTGACTCTCTTCTCTGGCTGTGAAAGTCCTCAATGATACCTTCTGCTACAAAGCTTCTATAAAGCTGTTTCATCTACATTGAAAATCTGATGTTTAGTGTAACCACCTCTACCAATAATCTTAGCTAAATCTTCTGGATTACTTGCTGCAGCTCCTACATCAGTATTTGCTGCTAATTTGCACTTTTATGTAATAGAGATGGCTTCTTTCCTTAAATCACATGAACCAATCTCTGCTAGTATCGAACTCTCCTTCCACAGCATTGCCTTTCTCAGTCTTCACAGAACTGAAGAAAGACCTTGCTCTGGATTAAGCTTTGACTTAAGGGAATGTCGTGGCTGGTTTGGTCTTCTAGCCAGAGCACTCAACCTTTCTGTATATCAGCAATAGGCTGTTTTGCTTTATCTTTTTTTTTTTTTTTTTTTTTTTTTTTAAGATGAAGTCTCGCTCTGTCGCCCAGGCTGGAGTGCAATGGTGCGGTCTTGGCTCACTGCAACCTCCACCTCCTGGGTTCAACCTCCACCTCCTGTCTCTGTATTTTTAGTAGAGACAGGGTTTCACCATGTTAGCCAGAATGGTCTTGATCTCCTGACCTCGTGATCTGCCCACTTCAGCCTCCTAAAGTGCTGGAATTACAGGCATGAGCCACTGTGCCCGGCCTGCTTTCTTTTTCTTTCTTTCTTTCATTTATTTTTGAGATGGAGTCTTGCTCTGTCGCCCAGGCTGGAGTGCAGTGGCACAATCTCAGCTCACTGCAACCTCCACCTCCTGGGTTCAAGCAATTCTCCTGCCTCAGCCTCCCAAGTAGCTAGAATTACAGGTGTGTGCCACCACACCTGGCTAATTATTTATTTTTAGTAGAGACAGAGTTTCGCCATGTTGGCCGGCATGGTGTCAATCACCTGACCTCATGATCCGCTTGCCTCTGCCTCCCAAAGTGCTGGGATTACAGGCATGAGCCACCACACCTGACCCTGGAATAGTACTTTTAATTTCCTTCAAGAATGTTTTCTTGGCCTTCACAACTTGACCGTTTGACACAACAGGACTATCTGGGTTTTCAACATGCCTTCTTCATTAAGCTTAATCATTTTTAAATTTTGATTTAAAGTGAGAGATATGCAACTCTTCCTTTCACTAGAACAATGAGAGGCCCTTGTGGGTTATTAATTGATTTAATCTTAATACTGTTGTGTCTCAGGGCAGAAGGAGGCCCAGTGAGAGGGAAAGCCTGTTCACTGTAGTAGTTAGAGCCCACACAATATCTACTGATTAAATTCACCTTCTTACATGCGCAGTCTGTGATTCCCCAAGCAATTACCATTGTAACATCAAAGATCACTGATCACAATCAGCATAACAGATACAATAATGAAAAAGGCTGAAACAGTGTATGAATTACCAAAATGGGACACAGATACACAGAGTGAGCACATGCTGGAAAAATGCTGCCAACAGACCTGCTCCATGCGGGGTTGCCACGAACCTCCAATTTGTAAAAAATGCAATATCTGCAAAGTAAAATAAAGTGCAGTAAACCAAGGCATGGCTGTATCTCTTCTTTCATTTATAATTTCTTTGAGTTCTCTCTTTTTTCTTGGTAAGGCTGAAGTTTTGTACATTTTCTCTTCAAAAAAACAAATCTCAGTCTCGTTGATCTTTTCCACTGACTCTAGTCTCTTTCCACTCCAATCTTTGTCTCCTTCCTTCTGCTGCCTTTGGGCCTAGTTTGTTCTTTTTCTAGTTTCTTGAGGTGTGAAATTGGGTTGTTTATTTAAGATCTTTCTTCCTTCTGAATATAGGCATTTATCGCTCTAAACTTCCTTTAGAGTTGCTTTTGCTGCATCCTGTAACTTTTGGTATGTTGCATATCCATTTTTTTTTATTATTATTATTATACTAAGTTCTGTGGTACATGTGCAGATTGTGCAGGTTTGTTACATAGGTATACACGTGCCATAGTGGTTTGCTGCACCTATCGCCCCGTCATC
>PVKP010021712.1:0-38753 GCA_004027715.1 Plecturocebus donacophilus
GTGACTGGGGGCCCCTGGTAGCGCCAAGATTGGGGTGAGCGAGAAACCGGAGTCGCGCGTCTGCTGTCGACTTGAAGGGCGGTGGCCGCCGGGCACCAGCATAGTGGAGGCGCGGCTGATTGTTTTAATTTTTGTCTTTTAAACTGGTATTGTTACCAGTTAACGAACTTTTTGCCCTGATGCTTTAGAGAAACAAGATGTGATGGATAAATCGAGGTTCTGAACAGCGGTACTGAAGAGTCGAGTAATTTTGTTTCTTGAAATAGGAGAGGGTGGGAATGTCAGGAGTGTGTAAATGCTCTTCCCACGTATCTAGTATTTTGATGACTTATTTAACAGCTGTTGAATTTAGATGGTTAACTTCGCAAGGTGAACGAGTAACATCCTACGTTTTCTCCTCATTCCCCAATATACACGTCTATTCCTTTGCTTTTTTTCCCTTTGTAATTTTTCTCTGGAGCACCTATGTCTCATTAAATATATGAATTATTTTGCTTGTGGATTGTTTTGTCTCCTCTCTCCTGCATGTAACAAGTGTGAGCAGAGATTTTGGAGTACTTTTACAAGTCTCTATTTCCAGAGTCTAGGATAGTGCTATTTCCAGACGTAGGAAGTGCTTTAAAAAACTTGAGCGATGTCTGGGCGCGGTGGCTCACACCTGTAATCCCAGCGTTTTGGGAGGCTGAGGCTGGTGGATCACGAGGTCAGGAGATTGAGACCATCCCTGGCCAACATGGTGAAACCCAGTCTCTGCTAAAATACAAAAAACTAGCCGGGCATGGTGGCGCGCACCTGTAGTTCCAGCTACTCAAGAGGCTGAGGCAGAGGAATCGCTTGAACCCGGCAGGCGGAGGTTGCAGTGCACCGAGATCTCGTCACTGCATTCCAGCCTGGACAGCAGAGCAAGACTGTTTCAAAAAAAAAAAAGAGAGAGAGAGAGAACAACATTATGAATCCTTGAGAAGGCCCAGTGCAAGTGGCTCATGCTTGTAATCCCAGCACTTTGGGAGGCTGAAACGGGCGGATCACAAGGTCAGGAGATCCAGACCATCCTGGCTAATACAGTGAAACCCTGTCTCTACTAAATTACGAAAATTAGCCAGGTGTGGTGGCGTGCGCCCATAGTCTCAGCTACTTGGGAGGCTGAGGCAGAAGAATCCCCTGAACCTGGAAGGCAGAGGTTGCAGTGAGCCGAGATTGCACCACTCCACTCCAGCTTGGATAACAGAGCGAGACTGTCTCAAAAAAAAAAAAGAATCCTTGAAAAGGTGAATAATTTTTTTTAAAATGGAGCCTATTTGGTTTTTAAATTTTTTAAACTAAATAGCAATATTTTACCTTATTTTCGCCTCTCTTCAAATGAGTTTTTCTGGATCTAGATAGAGATATTATAAACTCCTGATTGTGTCGTGTACGTTTGAAACCACTGTTAAGGAGGTAGCAGGTGTAAAGGGTAGGTGAAGGGAACTAACATTCACAAGCTTTAAGTCTGGGCTCTGCCACCTACCTACTGGATGACTCAAGTCTGAGCCTCGAGTTTTTTGCTCTGTATAAGGAAATAATGTGACCTGTACTATTCTCCTCACAGCCATTTTTTGCAAGGTTCAGATAATATGGTGTGAAGGTAAATACAGTGCTAGGCCTGTTGGGCTGGCTCAGGCCTGTAAATCCCAACACTTTGGGAGGCCGAGGTGGGAGAATCACTGGATCCCAGGAGTTTGAGACCAGCCTAAGCAACATAGGGAGACCCTGTCTCGACAAATGCTTTTTAAAAATTAGCTGGGAGTGGTAATACTCACCTGTGGTCGAAGCTGGGAGGCTGAGGTGGAGGCTGCAGTGAGCCAAGGTTGCATCACTGCACTCTAGCCTGAAGAACAGAGCAAGACCCTGTCTCAAAAAAAAAAAACCAAAAAAACCAATGCTAAACATTTGTATTCACTTTCTGAATTTGATACATGTATATATTTTCTGCTTTTATCTTAAAGTAATACTTTAACATATGTAGTATATCCGATTTTATGTAACTTGTCATAAACAATCTCCACATGTTAACAATTTCTGACTTTAAAAACATATTTTAGGGGTACTGTGACCTACAAGGTATATTTCCAATACTTTGAATGAAATGAAATGTAGATCAGAAATTCTGACACACAGTAGAACTTTGATTTTATATAAACTATTTTATATTCTCTTCTGTATTTCTAGGGAAGTCCACCACGTATAATAGTGGACTTTCACCTTTCCATAAATTTGTAAAATTTGAAACTCTAAATAGACAAAAATACTAAATAGAGCCTTTTAAAGTCAATTCAAAAGTGAGCGTTAAAGTGATACACAAAAGTGAAGTTTGTGCAAGTTGTTCCTTTTTCTTACCATATGTTAAGGTGTTAGGATTTCAAAGCATGTTATCTATATATGGGAATGTGTTGACTAGGTTCGTTTTGCTATTTTACTTTTAAAACAATTGCTGCTGAATCTCAAAGTTAACATAATTGTAGAATTACAGTATTTGTGCTAGAATAATAGAGAAGTTGATTTTTTTGCAGAACTGTTAAGCCTTTTGTGCAAATACATTGAGGAAATGTCAGAGGATTTATGGTGAAATCGACAAATAAATTAAGAAATAAATAAATACTCTTATTACTAGCCAAAATGAAGCAGCAGTGGAGATACCCTGTAAAAGCAGGATTCTGGAGCTGAAGGGATTCATGTTCAAGTTAGGGCTCTCCAGCTTACTAACTGGGTGACAGGATAGCTCAGAACTGAAGTTTCCTCATCTGTAACATGAGGCTTATTGGGTTACTCTGATAATTAAATTAACTAGTATATATTATGCCTAGTTCAGTGCTTGGCTTGCAAGAGGCATGCAATAAGTAACTGTTATTATTATTTCAAAACTCACCAGAATCTGGAAATAAAAAGCATTGTTATGTGAGAGAAGGGCCTGGAAGTTAGCATCTAAAGAGATTATACATACAGAAAAGGCTAATAAAGTAGTCTGTTTGGCGATAATGTAAGAGTTTGATTTCCAGGGAACTTTACATTAATCAAAAATTGCTTGTAAATTTTGGAATCATAGTTTTATTACGGTCAGTATTTGTCCACATAATTCAAATCATAGTGTACAATGAATGGCTTCACATTTGAGTTAGGAAAAATTGAATGATCAAAAAATGGTAGGGATGCTTGGGAAGCTTTCTGAAAGTGAGGATGTGGAGGGGGTGAAGAATTACGGGTTCACAAGAGAAATATTTCCTTTAAGGAGTATATAAAGGAAAGATTCAAAAAGAAAGATAATCAAAATCTAAGTTCTTTATGCCATGCAGATTTTGAGGACACTTGCAATTTCAACAATCTTGGAACAGTTTTGGAGGTTTGGGCTTTTTTTGTTTTTGTTTTTTTTGTTTTTTTTTCTTTTCCTTTTGTCTTTCTTTTCATGACAGACAGGTTGTGGTGTTGAGGTCATAACAAAGTTTGAGGGAGAGACACATCTCATATATAAGTGTGAAACCCCAATCATTATACTTGTGAGCTGCAAAAGGGTCTCTCTTGTTTTGAAGACAAGGTCTTGCTATTTTGCCTAGGCTGGAACTTGACCTCCTGGGCTCAAGTGATCTTCCTCTGTCAGCCACCTGAGTGGCTGGGACTACAGGCACATGCCACTGAGCCCCACTGGAAGTGAAATTTGATATTCAGAATTGTCTTTACTTTTGAGGGATCCAGTCCATGTAGTAGTCACACCTTCCTCTAAAACAAGTTCAAAATAGTTCACATCTCTATATAACAAGAAACGATACCAAGCCCCAACTAGTGACATAAACTCAGGTATTTTTACTTTTGAGTGCATTATATATTTCTGTAGCTTATTTATATTCTAAACTAACTTATCTTACTACTAATTAATTGTAGTGTAAGTTTAAGGAAAGCAATGCTGGCATGGCTTAGGAGGCCTGGTATGGCTAGGAGCATGACTGCTGGCTTAAACTTTAAACTTTTGGGGGTGTGTAGTATTTTCCTCCTCTTCTATTTAAAGTCACATGCTAAAGCAGCTACAGGCCAGATTTTAATTTTATTTGGAAGCCTGGCTAAAAGGATAATCTAGTTTTTGCTGCTTTTAGAATTTAATGCTAAATTTATCTTTGAAGAATCTCACTTGTTTGTAAAGGACTCTTGAACAAAGTGTTCTTAGGTGTAACAGTGGTGACTTCATATTACAAACTGGAAGCAGGGATTTGGAGTGTTTGTATGTGAACGAGAGTGTTTATATGTGTATAGTCTAAACAAAGGTACCAAAACTAAATGAAATGTAGTAACCACTCTACTAAAAATAATCACATGAAAGTAGTGTTGCTATGGAGACTCGTGTCATCATTCTGCTCTAATAAGTCCTTGTGAATGACCCAAATTTTAATAGAGTAGCCTTCATAGCCTTTTCTACTCAAGAGACCTTCATATCTAACCCAGTTCAGCAACTCACTTTAGTGGCCATTTCCTGCACTTTATCACACAGGCCTGACTTCTTCCACTTCCTGAATTCCAGGATAGCAGAGTTCAGCTACAACCTATGTTTTGTTCACCTACATCATTCTAGTACTCATAAGTCAGTTCCCTGCCTAGTCTGAGCTTTTGTGGTACCGTGGCCCCCTTTCCCTTTCTCCAGCATATTAGGCCCCTCATTGTTTTGCTTTTCTTCCTGCAGGCTTTACTCCACTATTGACCTTTTCTGTGCCTCTCAATTCACAGATTGCTGAGGGTTGCCAGAGAAAGTCATACTCATGCTGGTAGATAATATTGCAAATCAAAGGTTTCTAACCTCAGATGTTAGCATCCAGTGATCTTTTTACTTTCTCTGGTCATCTCCTTTCCCTCTGGGAACTATATAAATAGTCATCATTCACATCCCTATTTTACTTAATATGTGACATTGCTTTTTTCCCACATAGTGAAAATAAAAATTTATCAAGCACAGATTTTCTCATTTTCCTGTCTTTTGAACTTACCTGTCCCATCCATTACTGCCTTCTTCCCATCTAAGAGGAAAAGTTGTTCAAGAGTACAATACTTACTCCTTACGATTTTGTTCTCTACCATTATGCTTCCATCCGTTATTCCCTTTCTACCCTGTGTGTTTAACTTCTCCCTTTTCCATGGTACCTTCGCTGTTGCCCCCACACAAGCTCAATCTCTCCTATCCTAAAAACAACATAAATCTTGACCTGGTATCTACTGGATACCACTTTGTGCCTCTGTGCTCTTCAATCCACTGCGATGCAGCTCCTGCTCCCACTAAGTTGGAACCACTCAGGCTGTGAACACTGATTACTTCTTAATTGTCTAGTCTATTGTACTCTTTCCTCCCACATCTCTTGACACTTTGACTTTATTAACCACACCTTTTGAAAATGTTTCCTCTTTGGCCTTTAGGACACCTAGCTCTCTTTATTTCCTTTTCTGTCTCTCTAACCATTTTTAATTAGTTTCGGTGACTAGAAGTTTTCTTTTTTTCCCTGTTCTCTCCATGGGTCTGATGTTGTCCTATCTCTCTACAGATACTGTTCACTCTCCATATATGATTTATATATTTTCACAGCTTCACCTATTATCTGTAGAGACTCCCAAATCTTTATTTAAGCTAGGTTCTCCCTACTGAGTTTTAGACTCAGGTTCTAGCTGCCTTACTGTGTATCTCCCAGAGCTGTAGGCATCAATAAATAACCTTCTACTCTTTCTTCTAGCTTACCAAGTAAGTTTCATTCTTGGCTGAATGCTCACTCTAGTTTGTACTTTAACTGATATTTATCCAGTGATATTGATTACTTACCTGATATGTAGCAGGCCCCTTGCTGGGCTCTGAAAATATGGTGATAAGTGGAGACAGGCATGGTTCCAGTTCTAATGGAACTTACTTTCTAATGGGCGGGACCGAAATTATTAATATAATCAAGCCAGAGTATGTGTTTTGAAGGAAAGGAACGTAGTTCTCTGAGATAATCTAACAAAGGAAATGACCTACTCTAGGAAGACAGGCAGACTTCCTTGAAAAGGTGTGATGGAACTGCGATCTGATGGGAAAGATTTCCGGGTGTATTTTAGGTAGAACAGCATGTGCAGAGACCCTGTGGTATGAGGTGCTGCAGGAGGAAATGGTCTGAGATGAAGCTGCAGAGGCAGAGGGAAGAGTCAGACCAGAGTCCTAGAGGCCACATTCTCCTAGAAAGATGGAAATCTAGTGAAGGATTTTTAGAAGGTAGGGAGGGGGTGAGGTAACATGATCTGAAAATCATTCTAGTTGTAATGTGGAGAATGGATATGAAGGGGCCTTGAAGACCTCTTAGCAGGTCACAGACTGCAGTCCTTCTAAAAGGCATAAATGAACTTTCCCGTCCTCAAAATTCTCCAGTTGTGCAAAAATGAAATCTGAACTACTTAGCTCAAAAAACAGGGTTCTTTCTAACACTCAATAATGTTTCTAGTCTTTTCTAACACTTCCTGATGTGTGTCCTCTGCTTGGCCTTGTGTTTACTGCTGCTTGACCTTGCTCTGTTGCCTCTATCTGTACTGCCTTCTTCATCCCTCTTTTTGAACCAAGGAAACACCTATTTCCCAGCAAGACACAGCTCCAGCTCCTCTGAGAAGCCTTTCCAGAACATGCTTCATTTCGTTCTACCCTAGAAAAAAAACCAACAAAATTCATTGTTTAATCCCAAGTACCTACAGTGTAAGCTATTGGCACTTACTCTACAGTACCATAACCGTTTATTTACCTGTATTTCTCACACAGCGGAGCTCTTTATCATCAGGGATTATTTTTTCCATCTTTGTATTATCCTTTCTTGTCTAGCACTTCGCCTGGTGACTATAAATATTGCATAAGCATTCCATTTTTCTGCCCTGACCAGTTTATTTTTGCCAGTAGTCAAGTCAGTTAAACACTTACCACTTACCTATGCTAGGTGTGTGGAGATACTAACATACCCACACCACAAACTCTACATTTGATATTTTTTTCTCGTGCTAACTGTGCTTCCTTTTATTTTATTTACACTTAAAATTTTTCCTAATAAGAACTTTTTATTCATTGTAAAGGGCTGGAGAATCATTATTTGTTCAATAACTGTTTTCTGGAACTGCAGAAACTGTCTCTTGAAATCTTAAACTTAAGGATGAATTACACAATCTTAGCTAAACCACAGAAGAGTACTCTGGTGAATTACGTTAGCTCCTTGGTAATCAGTAATTTCCACTGTGTCTGTCAAGGTGCCACAGGAAATAGGAGGCCTTTGATGGTTCTGTTTATGGACAGATTTTATAATGTTTTTGCCCCTGATCTGTTATTTGGGAGAGGGTCATAAATTGACTTGATCTTTTTTTTTCCTTCTTTCTAGATAACAGCAAAAGCATCTATCATTTTTGTTACTCTTCAGTACAATGTCACCCTGCCCGCAACAGGTAGGTAATTTGCACTAAGAATTTTCTATGTAAATAGAAGTTCTGTTGAACAAACTTGGAAATTGTCGTGAATACTAGGCCCTGCATTAATCATCGGAGATCTCATCCATGATGTGACTGAATGTTACTTTGATGATTTTGTAATACAAGATCTGATGTTTTTGATTGACTTTACCCTATATATGTTTTCTGTTTATTACATATTTTTGTGAATGGACTTGAAATTCCATAAAAGAACTTTGTTTTGCTTTCTCTGCCTTCTGATCTTTTCCTAAGAAAATTATACGAAAATATATTTTTAAAATTTGTTTAAATGTCATTGTTTATTCAAGGCTTCTAAAAGCACAACGGCAGATTTAGTGTTTCTGCAAGTTATATTTTGGAACTCTAATAGCAATCCTTCTAAGGTTATTTTATTTTCACTTTTTCCTGTGCTCTACTTTTAACAGTTATTTTGATTCAAGAAAATGTTGGTAAACTCTAGGAATTATCTGGTAAAAGCATCCAAACTATTAGATTTTACTTCAAAAATGTTATTTCTTAATTATTCTGTGTAAAAATTAGGTGTTTCTTGGAAGCTGATTGTAATTTAATACAGTGATACAATTAACTAGCATGGGTGAGGGATGGGGTATTTTTTGGTTGAGACAGTAAACCTGCACAGAGTTTTTTATTCGGAATGTAAAATAGTTTAGTATACAACATTTAAGTTGGGGTTTTTTGTTGTTGTTGTTGTTGTTTATATGTATGTTTTTAAGAGACGACAGGGTCTTGCCAAATTTGTCGCCTAGGCAGGAGTGCTGTGGTGTGATCATAGCTCACTGCAACCTCTAGCTTCTGGGCTCAAGTGGTCCTCCTGAGTCAGCCTCCCAAGGACTACAGGGGCACACCACCATGCCCCGCTAATTTTTCAATTTACTGTAGAGATGGAGTCTCACTGTATTACCTAGGTCAGTCTTGAATTCAGGCCTTAAGCGATCCTTCCACTTTGGCCTCCGTAAGTGTTGGAATTACAGGTGTGAGCCACTACACCTAGCCCCTGAACTGGGCTTTTGTTCAGTTATGTACAGTTCCTGTAAATATTTCATTTAGCGATTTAGTTACCATGTTACTCAAAGCTACAATACTGTTTTGAAATTTGAATATGCCACAGAAGAATAAAGCTCTTTTATATATATGTTCCCCACAAACGTAAAGTTTGAGAACAAGTATCAGCAATTCACAAGTATTTGATAAAGATTTGTTTTGAAAAATATATAGCAATTGCATGGGCCAAAAATAACTTTAGTAGTTGCCTTTATCTCTACTGCTTATGGATTGAAACTAAACCAAATACAGGTCAAATCGGTTTTTCCATCAGAATCATAAATTAGTATGTAGTTTGAAAGTAGAAGTAGAAAGTTTCAAAAGTCCTTTGAAAAAAATAGGTCAGTAGGCTAAGTATAACTTTATCAACCTGATTTATACCCCTGGGAGATAATATCAGTTTATTGAGTGTGGCCTCCTCTTCCCTGTTTTTTGGTCTCTGGTGGCTGTAACTAATGTGTCAAGACTTTGTAAGTAATTTCTAAAGCTTTAGATTTCTAGATAGTATTGATTTTCATTGCCCCGTAAGACTCAAAATGTCCAAGAGCACGTTATTTATGATGTTTGTATAGTACATTTTTATTAGGTTAGTCTTTTTTGTTTCTATAACTATGTTGTACTTAATGCTGTTTTTATAACCTTATGTATATTTTTGTGTATGTATGTCCTTTTTGGTCTTCAGAAGAACAAGCTACTGAATCAGCGTCCCTTTATTACTACGGTATCAAAGATTTGGCTACAGTTTTCTTCTACATGCTAGTGGCGATAATTATTCATGCTATAATTCAAGAGTATGTGTTGGATGTAAGTATGCAGTCTTAGAAAGCTATACTTTATAAAGGAGTAGCTCTCTATAATCAGTTACTCATATATTAAATATAATTTATAATTTATTCTTAATTACTAATGGCTGTTTTTATTTTTAGAAAATTAACAGGCGAATGCACTTCTCCAAAACGAAACACAGCAAGTTTAATGAATCTGGTCAGCTTAGTGCATTCTACCTTTTTGCTTGTGTTTGGGGAACATTCATTCTAATCTCTGTAAGTATGTCCTCTTACTTTGTTGTTCTCCTTCCTTATCTAAGAACTCACTAATGAACTAGTATGTGTTAAGAATTTCAGTGATAAATCTCTTTTCAGCATTTTTTTATACAGCAAAATTCTAAACTATGTACTGTTTCAGAAAGGCTTACTCATTTTTAGTCAGTCTGATTGTTACTTTTAGTGGTTTACAGATACCTCTGTATCAGCAAAAAGCATAAGATGTGAATGATACTCCTACTAGGTTATGTGAGTTTTAATGTTCCCAGTCATTTCTTCCTTTAAAAACAGCCCTAGTGTTTTCCAGGCTCCTTAACTGTTATGTATAAGTTTTCAGTTATAGCAATCAAAACCTTTATTTGTATCACTCTAACTAATGAGAAAAAGAAAGGCAGTATTTGCTTTAATATTAGTGATAACAGTCTCTTAAATTTATATAGTGTCCTATAGTTTACATACTTTTGAGTTTGTCAGACACATAATTCTTTTTAATCACTATGTTAGAGATGAGTAACAGTTTTCTAAGGTAAAGAAAGCACTTCATGTTGGAGGTAGACTAAGACTTAGCTCTTTAAAACATTTCTCATTCCATTTTACTCTGCTGCGTTAATAATACTTTATAGATAATATGTACATTTTAGGTTAAAAACCGTTATAATTTTTTGAAAAAACATAAAATTTATACTGCTATGGGAAAATACTCTTAAAAATATCAGTTTCTATTTTGTTTTATTTATTTTTTAATTTTTTTTAATATGCTGTAATTCTCACTAAATAGATCTGATTAAGAAAAAGATTTGGGCAGTATTTTATGGATGTAACTCCATAAAATGTGGTAGTGCCCTTATCCTTTGTCTCCTGTCAGGTGCTACAAACTTTTCCTGAAAGCCTCTGATTCTGCAAGACAAAAGTCATCTCTCCTGGTAGCTGTTGTGCCTCTGCTACATACTACTACTGTTTATTGGTTGTTTTATGTTTGCTTACCTACGTGTATTTTTATTCTATGGGATTGAAAGATTTTTTAGGGCCAGGAATTATTTCTTACCTGATTTCATATCTCATTTATATCATTGATTTTCACTTTACTCAAGAAAGCAACTCAGTTTGGATTGAAAATAAAACAACTAAAGAGTTTGGCTCTTTGGAACCTGGTATGGGGAATTGAAAATGTTTGAGAAATGAAAATAATGTCTTTGTTTTCCAAGAAGTTTGCATTATGCTCATAGGTTAATTTTTTAACCTATGTATCTTCTTTCTTAGGAAAACTACATCGCAGACCCAACTATCTTATGGAGGGCTTATCCCCATAACCTGATGACGTAAGTCGTATTTAGCAGGCCTTTCTTTGTTAAGGACCATGGTCATGTCACTGTTAATCAGAATTCATTCTTGTTATTCTCTTTAGGAACTTAGACAAATTCATAAAATAGATGAAAGTATGTCTTTGACAGTCCCATTACCATAAGAAAAAAAAAAAAAAACTCTGTGTCCTTTTTTATTTATGTTTCTATTCTAATCTTTTCAACATCTTTGTAACCTTGAAACAGGTGATTTTAACATAATCTTAATTTGGTACTTGCTTCTTTTCTCTTCACTCATCTTTTCTCCTTTTTATGACTCCATCATCTCCGTACTTTTGCTCCTTTTCTTTGTCCCCACCCACTGTCTCTTTTCATATCTTCCTTTCTTGTTCTTTTCTGTTAGAAGCTTCTTGAGGTTAGCAATTGTTTCTTTTTTTCTCTCTAGTTTATACGGTGCTGCTAGGTTATGGTGTGCAGTGGTTACAGAGATGTTCAGTTAAATTATTCATTATTCGAGCCGAGCTATAGTACAACTATTTTATATTAATTTTCCTTGCTACTTTAGCCTGTATTGGTCTTTTGTACCTCCAAATTTGTCATTTTGGTAGATGCTTTATGTAGTGTCTATATATTGTTTTGATTGTCCTATAATTGTTTTGTTTTTGTAAGTCTTCTATTGTGCCCATGCCCACTAAGACAATATGTGCCTGGGTAGCAGTAAAAACTATTTTATATCCTTTATTGTGCCTGGTAGATTGCAGGTGCTTGTCACCTAGACAGTATTTAGTAACTACATTCTGATGTGAGAATTGGAGAAGGGAGAAGCTATGAAGGAAGGAAGGGGATAACATGACTATGTATATTTTGTTTTAAGTCCAGCAGTAATATCCACTCTACTGAATCATACTCTGATTTCTAAAGTTTTATTAGTTCAATGGACTTTGTAAATATTGTATTTACGTGAGACTATTCCACCACCACCACCCCCACCCTGAGAAATTATTTCAGATTGGCTTTGTGTTTTCTATTTTAGACTTCTGGAAGAGAGGGAGAAGGGAAAATAAAGAGGAAGCAGAAGGGCTAGAGGGATATAATGTCAAGAGAGTATTGGTTCTAGACTGATTATGATGTAGCTCCTGGAGAGCCCTTATATGCCTTATTCTGACTTTCTTTAATCCTAGCTCTGCCTCCATTTGTTTGGGGCTTTCTCCATGTTCCAACCAGGTAGAGTTACCATATTTGCCTAAGAAAAAGAAAAACAGAGAATATTTGAAATTGGGATTATCCCAGTTTTAGGTGATTATTAATCTATGAGCCTTTGATTTTGTATCAGTCTTTTTGCCCTTCTCGTCTAGATGAAACTGTATAGACGTGTGAATTATGTTTTCAGTAGCTAATATGATATACTATAGTCAGTATTAGTGAACTGATAGGAGCTCTGACTCCTCCCACCTGGCTTACATGTCAGTAGCTTTCTGCAGGTAATATCTTTGCCTGCTGTTTAATCCAGGGGACTTGTCCAATGCTGAGACTGTCACAGAGAGATGGGGAAAAGTAGTTGTTGAAGAGTTACTTAAAGGTGTACAGAATAATGTATGGAATAATAACAAAGATAGTTACTTAGTATGTCCTGATTTCCAGTGTTTGTTTACTATTTTTAAAAAAAAAATTTATGCTTTAAAAGATACCCTTCATTTTCTTGTGTTCTACAGGTTTCAAATGAAGTTTTTCTACATATCACAGCTGGCTTACTGGCTTCATGCTTTTCCTGAACTCTACTTCCAGAAAACCAAAAAAGTAAGCTGGGATTTTTAGTGTTAAAAATTGTCTTGTCATTTTATTTTTTGAAAAATTTTTCTAAAATTAAGTATTTCCTTACATCTTTGCCCTTCCTCCATCCTTCTTACTTCAACTCTTACTCTGTTATTCTCCTACCACCCCCTTTCCACAAAGTCTAAAATCCTTAAGCATTTCTTGGGGGGAAAAACCTTCAGTCAGTATTTTAGCTTAGAGGGGAATTTTTTACATTTGATATGTTAATGGCTTTTCTTAAAATTACATTAATGGTAATGTAAATTAAAATTTAAACAAATTTTTAAATGTAATAGTTGTTTTATCTTACCCATATTCTTAGCAATTTATTTCACAAGTGAGGCAAAAAGGATTAGTCACATTACAACTAACAGTTCTGTGTGTAAGTCCTAAAGGAAAAACCAGTATTGGAAAAAAAGTCAAAGATACTTAAATATTCACCAGCAAAGCCTCTCCTGAAATGAGTAGAGCATTCCCTTTTTAGCGTATGGGAAGGACATTTGTTTTATTTGAACTAATAAGTAAACTGCTGGAGCACTGCAAAATCCTCCTTCCTAGTTTTACCCTCAGTGCTTCTGAAGTCAGGCTTCCATACTATCACAAAAGTCATTTCCTTTACTTAACCCTCTCTCCTCTGACACCTGTACTGGCTCCCTATTACGTTAAGCTAGAGTAATGCTGCTCAACTGTGCCCTGAGAGTTTCTCCCATCGGCACCATCTCTTCCTAGGGAGTTCTTCCTCTGCTTTCTCCTCCTCTGCTCTCTCCTTGTGCTTCGTGCACACTGATAGTCTCTAGTTTTGTAATCCTGCCGCATCATTTCTTTTTCCTGGAACACCTCTTCCCTAGGATAAATTAATCAAGTACTTTTATTCCCCTTTTTTTCTGGGAGGTTATTTATTTATTTATTTTTAATTCCATATATGAAATCGTATGTGGGATTTTACTTCGAAATAATATCAGGTGAAGGAAAGTGAAGAGGGATATAGATGAAACAAGTTTGGTTGTTTATTAATAATGATTAAATTATAGATATGTCAGAATCTTCTGTCTGTTGTATATATGTTTACATTTTCCTGAATTTAAAATGTTTTGGGTTTTTATTTTTAAATCTCCTTACTTTGAGAAAACTTCCGGAGTAAAAGTGTGACAACCAGTCTGGTGACTAGTTTATCTTTGCCTACTCAAAAGCTATAAAACACTATTTTTATGTGTGCTACAAATAGTTAATTAATGGTATAGGCACTTGATTCGCTACTCTTTGGAGTCTATGTTCTGTGTGTCTGTTGTCATTCATGTTGTCTGCTAGGACTAGAAAACGGCACCAAATTAGAGGCCATATGCTATGACACTTAAGCTTTTTATGCTGATTTCTTTTGTAAAGTAGATTGTTTCTCCAGCTATAATAATTGTAAGGAATAGGATGAAGGTCTTTTATTTTTAAACCCTTGACTTAGAACTATCTTCAGATAAAATTGTTAGGCCTAGTTTCCAGTAGCCCTTCCAAATGTTTAGTTAGTGCCTAATGTGAATCTTAGATGCTGTGGAGCTATACTGTACAAAATGGTAACTACTAGTCACATCTAGATGAACTTAAAAAAAAAAAAAGGAATTGACTTTTTTGGTCACACTAGCCATATTTCAAGTGCTTATTAGCCACTGTGGCTAGTATGTACCATTTTGAACAGAAGAGATATGGAACATTTCCATGATTGCAGAAAGTTCTGTTGGACAGTGCTATTGAGAGTATCAATGGTTTCTTGATGTCTTAGTAGCATGGTTCCGATATTTAAAGGCTTCTTCAAGTATTTATATACTCATGAACAAAACCTCTGGATTTCATTATTAATCCATGTCTATATCTTATTCACTATGGTAAGTAAGGAGGGACATTTCAAAGTAATTGTTCATTTTAGTTCCTAAAGCTCTTTTCTTACCAGCTCCTGCCAGATGGCACTTCTCCAGAAATGCAATCTAATTTTTATGGAATAATTTGCATAACTTAGAACTTAACTGAAACTATTTTTAACACCTGCATATGACAGTTGAAAGTAACTGTTTCAAGTAATTAACATAATTTGAAAGTAGCAGCTGCATATGTGTTAAACAGTTTCTTAAAATTTACTCTATGAAAATTATTTTTAGAACTCTTTACTGGAAGAAACTAGTAGAGTGATTGTTTTGAACTAGTCCTACAGACAAATAGGAAAGAAAGGAATGCTGTTAGTAGCAGTTCCGGAGGTGAGTCAGTCACAAATAACTTAGTTTATTTCAAGGAGAAAACTTAAATTATGTATGCTGTGTAGCCTCCATATATAAGCAGTTCTCCATTTTGCCCATGAGAAGATTCAAAATATTTCTTAAGACAGCTTGAATATATGAGCTTTTAGAGAAGTCATGAAATAGCCAAATGTTTTATTTCTGATATTCAATTTTAGTTTAATTATACATACATGTAACTGCATATCATATAAAGCATTAGAAATAGTATTTCCCCCCCCTACTTAATGAAAATATTGTTACACTTTTCATATGCAACTTTGATGTTAGTATCTGTTATTCCTCATTAGAACCACTTTTTTAATCTAATGAATTTTTTTCCAGAGCACATCATCTTTTCTTGTGTCTTACTGGTTCCTCCATTAGACCTCTATAAACCTTTAAAAATGGCGTTGATTGAAGTTTTCAGGTGTATGTGTCTTATGCAAACATTTATTTGTTCAACGTAAGTCAATACAGATCTCTATAATACAAGAGCTTTGTAAAGATTTAATTATAAGATACATCATCTGGGATTTGGGGAGAAAACCTTGCCTTATTTGGGGCATATATATGATATTCAGCTAAGTTTGTTTTTCAGCATAGTATAGTCAAAAAATGTGTTTTTTATAAAAATTGTTGAAGTATATTTTTTAATAAAAGGATGTTGGAATAACAACTGAAAATGGTACTTGAAGTTATTTACGATTTTAGGATTTGTTATGATTTCACCCAGCCTTCTCTGTTCTTTCCCTTTCCCCATAACCCATGTAAATGCGTATGTCCAGAGACCATGGTGCTGGTGCTAGGCAAGTCTTTGTTGTCAGCTTCAGACATGTGAAACTGCAACATTGGGGCTGTAACCCCAGCGATAATTGGAGAATGTTGAGGGATGCTGGCCTACCACAGGGGATGCTAAAAGTAGCCATTTTCTAGATAAAATTTCTCATTTTAAAAATCATGGTAAGCCAAGCATGGTGGCACACCTGTAGTCCTGGCTACTGGGGAGGCTGAGGCAAGGGGATGGCCTAAGTCTGAGACCAGCCTGGACAACGTAATGAGGCTTGTCTCTAAAAAATAAAAAACTCGTTGTACACCACTCCCACTTCCATGTATTTTTTGTAATCATTTGGGAATACCTTTATGTAGGGTGTGTGTTAAGTTAACCACAATTCCTACCACCCCTTATGGTATTCTCATCTCTGTCATTTTTTTTGTGGGGGGGTTGGGTATTACTGTTGTTACTTGCATTATACAGAGAGATTAATTAGCTTACCTAAGGTCACTCAGCTAGTAAATGACACAAGTACTTAGCTGCCCATTCTCTTACTCATTTTTACTTTTCTGTGGTAAGCTTTGAGTGTACAAATACCGCTTTAGAGACACTAGTCATTTTATGCAAAGCTGAATGGACCCTTAGAAAAAGGCTTCTTGAAACTTCTATCTTTTTGAAAGCCATAGATACTATTTTTAAAACTTTGCTTAGGCATTTGATGGTTGTGAAGATGGAACCTAGTGATGGCATTTGACTCTCTATTATTATTGACTCAGTTGACTATCAGAAAGGTAAGGCTACTAGACACAGTGGTGCATGTCTGCAGTCCCAGTTACTCAGGAGGCTGAGACAGCAGGATCACTTGAGCCCTGGGGTTGGAGGCTATAGTGTACCATAATTGCCCCTGTGAATAGCCACTGCACCCCAACCTGAGTAACATAGTGAGACCATGTTTCGATTTTTTAAAAAGGAGGTGCAGGGCTAACATACAAAGTTGAATCTGAACTTAAGAAACTCTATGGATTTTTTTTCTTAGCTAATGTCAGACACAACTGTGTTTCACCTAATTGGGTTGAAATTTAAAGACAAAAGATCAGAAGTGGAATGGCTTTTTGAAATGTATTTTGTTTGTAATTTATAATAGTGTTTTTAGTCTTGTCAAAGAAGAAAAGAGTAGGCAACTTAAGTTCTCTGCCAATTCACCAGTATGAATTTTAAAAACTTACTTGAATTTCTTTTAAACTAAAAAAAAAAATCCTCCTAACTAGTTACGTTACATTGTAGTTTTTCCAGCAAATTCATTGTTTTTTTTTTTTACATTGCCTTACTCAAGTTTTTGTGGAATAAAATGAGTTCAATCAGCAGTTAAAAACTAAAAAGCTTCCCTCCTAAGTTTTAAGGGTTCTCTTGGTCTGTTTTCACCTTTGAAATTTGGAGTGTTGAGTAACACATATGAAAGAATACGGCAATATTTCTTATACCTAGTCATTTATGTGCCACCTTCCTGCTTTACCATATTTATATACTACTAATTCATACTCTTGACATTTTAATTATTAAGGTATATTAAAATAAATAACAAAATATTTTGGGGTTTTCTTTTGTTTTGAGACAGGATCTTGCTCTGTTACCCATGCTGGAGTGCAATGGCCACAATCACAGCTCATTGCAGCTGCAGCCTCAACTTGCCATGCTCAAGCAGTCCTACTACTACAGCCTCCTGAGTGGCTGGAAGTACAGGCATGCACCACCATTCCTGGCTAATTTTTGTATTTTTTTTTTTTTAGAGATGGGTTTTCACCATGTTGCCAAGGCTGGTTTCAAATTCCTGGGCTCAAGCAATCTGCCTGCGTTAGCTTCCCAAAGTACTGGTATTACAGACATGATCCACCACGCTCAGCCTACAATACTTTATTTAAAATTTTAGTTACAGTCAAGTAAAAGTATTTTATTGTGTACTGTCTGCAATCATTTTGTTCAATACCATTGTACACACCACACTGGGAGACAGTGGCATATATTTAGTGGCACTTCTATATATATTGTACATCAAATTGCATAAATAATACTACAAGTCAGCTTTTCTAAAATTATCATAACGGGAGAGGAGAGAGTCCCTTGTGGTTGAACTTTAGCATGCTATCTCACCACCCTTTCTCCTTCCTTTTGGAAGCTGAAATATTTCACTGGAAATTTGCAAATTATGGAAATTATCTTAAGACTGTTTTCAGAGATACTTCTCTCTTCTCTTGGAAGAATAACTATAAACTTGTTATCAGTTTTCCTAAGAGTCCCAAAGTACAGTACTGTAAATAGTAATATTCAGACTGTCTTATATTCTACCTAACACTTGATCTTTGCGCCATTCTTACTAGAGAATAATTCTCCATTTCAAAACTAGACATTAAAAAAATCTCTACTCCTCAGATTTGGTGAAGTAGCTCTCTATACAGAAACATAAGGGGAGAAATGGAGGACCAGTAGACCTGCACTCAACTGTGCTACATGCAAGAGACAAGTTAAGTGAGGCTCCAGAGGAATACACTTCAGCATCAGCTCCGTCGCTTCTATTAGTAGCTGTAGAGCATGAATACTACCTAGACTAACATAATCCTTGTAAATGTACATACAAGGAAAACTGCGACATCTAAGGAAATTAGAAATGAGGTATAGGTGTTTCATTAGTCAGTAGGCTGGCCTGTTGAGCTTATCGTTGTCAGTGTTTTGTAAACATTTTTACTGCAACCAAAAATGAAAAACTTTTTACATCATAATTTTGAGAGAGAGAGAGAGAGAGAGAGAGAGTGTGTGTGTGTGTGTGTGTGTGTGTGTGTGTGTGTGTGTGTGTAAAATGTGGAGTAGAATTTTCATAATATAATGTGCTATACACCCCATCATTTTCTTTTTCATTTTTTTGAGACAGAGTCTTCCTAGCTCACTGCATCGTTGAACTCATAGGCTCAAGCAATCTTTCTGCCTCAGTTCCCCAAGTAACTAGGAGTATAGGCACATGCCACCATGCCTGGCTACTTTTTAGAAAGTTTGTTCGTAGAGATGGGGGCTCTCTGTGTTTCCCAGGCGGGACTCAAACTCTTGGATTCAAGAAGTCCTCCCATCTCAGCCTCTCAAACTGCTGGGATTACAAGTGTGAGCCACAGTGCCTGGTCACATTTTCTGTTTTATTTTATGTTTCAAAAGATGCTAGTGTGACCCCTAAATTGATTTCATGATCTACTGCAAGATCTTTTTTTAAGAGACAGAGTCTTAGTCTGTCACCCAAGCTGGAGTACAGTGGCATGATCATAGCTTACTGTAGCCTTGAACTCCTGTGTTCAAGTGATCCTCCTTCCGCTTCTGCCTCCTGAGTAGCTGGGACTACAGATGCATACCACTATGCCCAGCTAATTGTTGTTGTTTTTGTAGAGATGGGGTCGTTGTGTTGCCCAGATTGATCTCAAACTCCTGGCCTCAAATGATCCTCCCATCTTGGCCTCCCAGAGTGCTGGGTAACTGTGGGAGAAAAAAAGAAGCAGACATTAAAATCTAGGTACTTGGGCTTGCAAAGTAATTGAGGAAAAAGAATATACAATTAAGGAATAATATAAATGAGAAGAAAAAATTAAACTTGTTTTAATGACTGACAATGAAGGGACTAAAGCATGAGCTGAAAAAATATGAATACTATTTTAGATAAACAAAAGTGTCTCTACTACTATAAACATAACAATTTTAACATTAAAGGAACATCAAATTGTTAGCATGTAACCATGGTTAATATTGTGTCATTTAATACATGTTCATTATAAAAAAAGAGCCATAGATCTTAGCTCTAAAAGGGATTTTGAGTTTATCTTTTTGAAACAAATCGAAGTATTCACATTTTACAGATGAAATAACTGATGCCAGCAGAGGTTAAATGACTTACTAGAGCTATATAACTAACTGGGGATGAGAGATTGGAGTGGGATGGAGGCAGAATAGCTTTCAGATCTCCTACTTCTACATTTTTCACTCACTCTTAAAGAACAGAAATGAGCCAGGACAGTGGGTCATGCCTGAAATCCTAACCCTTTGGAAGGCCAAGGTGGGAGGATCTCTTTAATCCGAGTTTGAGACCAGCCTGGGCAACATAGCAAGACCCCACCTCTTAGAAAAAAGAAAGGATACAATTTAAAAAAAAAAAAGAGAAGAAAAGAAAAAGGAAAGGAAATGTTTTAGTGCGTTTTAATCTATAATGTATTTTTTTACAGGAAGATATTCCTCGTCAGCTTGTCTATATTGGTCTTTACCTCTTCCACATTGCTGGAGCTTACCTTTTGAAGTGAGTTGGGATATTTCATGGGTGTGTAAGTGGGTTGGGCAGATAGTATGCTGGCCTGTCTTAATTGATAATTAAACTGCCCATTTTCAATTTGCTCTTTTAACAGCTTGAATCACCTAGGACTTGTTCTTCTGGTGCTGCATTATTTTGTTGAATTTCTTTTCCACATTTCCCGCCTCTTTTATTTTAGCAATGAAAAGTATCAGAAAGGGTAAGTTGTTTAGCCATTCTATTTCTCATGTAGTAGATATTTAAAGTCAGTGCCTAACATTGCCAAGATCCATGCTTTTGGCCATTATATTACTTTTTAAGCAATTAGTAGCCACTTTAATTAAAATGACTTAGCAATTCATACTATGTATTTTACTCTTTAAAATACAGCCTTTCTCAGCTAGAGAGATACTATATTGTATCTTGCAATTTTGAAGGCTTCTTGGGTTTACTTTTCTGTTACAACTTTTCCTACCTTGTGTATTGAATGTTTTTCTTTTGGAGGATAGAGAAGTGAAATTTTCTCAGAAGAAAATGAAACAATAGATAATTAGTCTTATATAGATAACTAAAAGATAACTGATGGAGAAATTGAACTGAAAACAGAATTGGAGAGGTATAGCTTGTAAAGAGCGTAAAGTCATCTTAAAAAAAAGCAAAACTGGAACTCTTAATTAAGAGAATTGGGCATCCTGTTCTTTATAAGACAGCTTTTCTGGTTTGTTTTGTCCAACATTTTCTAAAATTATTCTGAATACCAGTAGTTCTGAGGAACAGTAATAGTTCTTATGCAAGAGATAAGCTGAACAGAAAATTATTTACTGGATTTTTTTTTTTTTTTAGAAATTTAAATAGGCTAATATGCGTTATATCTCTCTGAGTGTGGTATGTAGCGTTTCCCACGTATTTGACACGAGATTCTTTTTTGCAGAATAAGAAATGCTATTTTAATATGCCTTTACTTAATAGGAGTCTAATTTCTAATAGAATCTTGCTTTTGAGATTTCAGGAATTTGACTTACAGCCTTTGTCTTGCAGATTTTCTCTGTGGGCAGTTCTTTTTGTTTTGGGAAGACTTCTGACTTTAATTCTTTCAGTACTGACTGTTGGTTTTGGCCTTGCAAGAGCAGAGAATCAGAAGCTGGATTTCAGTACTGGAAACTTCAATGTGTTGGCTGTAAGGTACAGTCAGTTTAACATTTTTTCACTTTGTACAGCTATGTAATATATATTATAAGTTTCTCTATGATTAGTCATCTAAAAAAAGGATCAATATGAGGTTGTGGATAATACTTATTTGATTTTATTTCATACCTGTTGCTGTTTTTACATGTCTGAAGTGAAGTACTAAAGCATTTAACTTTTAGGATAAATTATTAATGCAATGATTATTAATACAATCTTTCTCAACTGAATGGAAATTTTAGTACTAAAAACTATTAAAGAAGATAGAATATATTCAGTGGCATTGTTTTTTATACACTATAATTTTTTACTTCTTAATATTTCTCAGAATCGCCGTTCTGGCATCCATTTGCGTTACTCAAGCGTTCATGATGTGGAAGTTCATTAATTTTCAGCTTCGGAGGTGGAGAGAACATTCTGCTTTTCAGGCACCAGCTGTGAAGAAGAAACCAACAGTAACTAAAGGCAGATCTTCTAGAAAAGGAACAGGTTTGTGTTCATTAAGCAACGAAAAACTCATGGAAGTAGAAAACTTTTTAAATATTTGTTGTGGGATCTTACTTATTTGTTTAAAGGTCTTACAAAGAAAATATTCTGCTTTTTAACCAAATTAGAGGCAAAGTAATCTTACAGCATTTCACAATTGGGTGATCCCTTGGGTGAGGAAACTCAGTTACTTCCCTTAAAAGCTGTCCACTAAATTTCTCTTTAACAAGTTTTCCATGCTTGGTTACCTTGAGCCACTCTAGACCAAGGTTTGGGCAGGTTTAGTGAATAACTAGAGGATGAATGTTTACAAGCATCTTATTCACATTTTAAAAAGCTCTTTACAACCTCTTCCCATCTCCCCATTTGTCCCAAGTGGAATAGCTTTTTTTTGTAACTTCTGATTGCTTGCTTGCTTATTTGTCTTAAGCCTTCATTTAACCTCTTTTCTCCTTATGACTTTTGCGAAAATTGAAAGTGTGTTGCTATAACAGTTAATTTTTTCAGTGTGTATGTGATATTATGCTTAGAACTGTAACACAGGAAGTTCCAATTTTTAGAATATGTCCACTCTGGTTTACTCCTTTATAAATATTAATACCTGATAATTTACTTCCTCCAGCCCTGTTTGTTTTTTTGTTTTGTTTTGTTTTTTTCAAGTTTGTCCCAGCAATTCTTGGCCCTTTGCAGTTTCTTAATACATTTTAGTATAACTTGAGCTGGGTGCAGTGGGTGGTACCTGCAGTTCAGCTATTCAGGAGTCTGAGGCAAGAGGATCACTTGAACCCAGGAGTTCAAGGTTGCAGTGCACAATGATCATGTCTGTGAAGAGCTACTGCACTCCAACCTGGGCAGCATAGTGTCTCTTTAGGAAAAAAAAAATGTACAATCTGGTCAATTTCCACAAAAATTGCTGGGATATTGGGTTGAAATAACATCAAATCTGTAGTTTGATTTAGGGATAATTGACCATTTCAACCCATTAACATGATCCATACCTCTGTTTATTTAGATTGTCTTTAATTTCTCCAAGTAATATTTTTAATAGCTTTAATGGGATATAATTCACATATGATAAAGTCTACCCTTTAAATTATACATTTCAGTCATTTTTAACATATTGTTTGTTCACAGAATTGTGCAAACCACTATCTAGTTCCAGAATATTTTTATCACTGCAAAAAGAAAGCTCATGCCCGTTAGCATCACTTCACATTTCCCCCTTCATTCTGCCCCGGCACCCTGTAATATATTTTCTGTTGCTAAGGATTGGCCTTTTCTGGACATTTCATGTAAATAGAATCATGTGATAAGTGGGCTTTTGCTACTGGATTATGTTTTGAGGTTCATCCATGTTGTAGCATATGTAAAGACTTCATTTATTTTTACAGCCAAATAATATTCCATTGTATAGATTACCTTATTGTGTGGATATATACCATATTTTGTTTATCCATTCATCATTTGATAGACATTTGAGTGCCTTTTACTTTTTGGCTATTTTGAATAATGATGTTGTGAACATTTATGTACAAGTTTTTGTTTGAACATGTGTTTTCATTCTCTTGGGTACATACATAGGAGTGGAATTTCTGAATCGTATGGTAACTATGTTTAACATTTTGAGGGAACTGCCAAACTGTTCTCTGAAGTGGTTATACTGTTTTATGCTCATAGCTTAGCATCTTAACATTTCAGTTGTCCCTGAACCATCTGTTAAGACTTCTTCACTATTGAACTGTCTTAATAGCCTTGTCAAAAATCATTTTTAAGAAAAGTTTATTTCTAGATCATGAATTCTGTTGCATTTGTTTATATGTCAATTCTTATTCCAGTACCACACTATCTTGATTACTGTAGCTCTGTAGTAAGTTTTGAAAGCAGGTAATGTGAGTCCCTAATGTTGTTGTTCTTTTTCATGTTTTTGTTATTCTGAGTCTCTTGTATTTCCATACAAAGTTTTATTTAAGTAAACAATCTTGCTATGTTGCCCAGGGTAGACTTGAACTCCTGGGCTCAAGAGATTCTCCCATCTCAGCCTCCCAGGTAGCTGGGACTACAGGAACATGTCATCTTGCCCCCCAGCCATTTTAATATGAATTTTAGAATGAGCTTGTCAGTTTCTATAAACAGCCAGCTGGGATTTTGGTATGGATTACCTTTAATCTGTAAATTGCTTTGCAGAGTATGAACATGAATGGCTATTTATTTAGATCTTTAATCTCTTTCAGTTATAGTTATCAGTGTGTGCATCTTACAGTTCATTAAATTTATTTCTGTTTTATTCTTTATGCTGTTGTAAAATAGAACTGTCTTCTTAATTCCATCTTCAGATTCTTCATTGCCAGTGTATATGAAATACAATTCACTTTGTATATTGATCTTGTATCCTGCAACCTTACCGAATTTATTTATTCAAATAGTGTGTGTGCGTGTGCGTGTGCGTGTGCGTGCATGTGTGTGTGTGTGTGTATGTGTGGTGGTGGTGGTGGTTGGGCAATCCGGATGCTTTCTATTGCATTTTCTTGCGAAATTGCCTTACCTACAACCACCACAACAAGTGTTGAATAGAAATGCTGACAGCAGACATCCTTGTCTTGTTTTTGATCTTAGGGGTAGGCATCCATCCAGTCTTTTACCATTAAATATGATGTTAGCTATGGGTTTTTCATAAATGACCTTTATCAGGTTGAGGAAGTTCCCCTCTGATTTGTAGTTTGTTTGTGTTTTTATCATGGAAGGTTGTTAGATTTTGTCACTTGCTTTTTTTCCTGCACCTGTTGAGATAACCTTGTGGGGTTTTGTTATTTTTTCCTGTTGATATTATAGATTACATTGATTTTCAGATGTTAAACCAATGTTGCATTCGTGGGATAAATTTCACTTTTTTATGTTTTGTGATCCTTTTTATCTCTTTACAGATTTGGTTTGCAAGTATTTTGTTGAGGTTTTTTGTATCTGTATTTATAAAGGATATATTTGTGTATATTTTTCTTGCAACATCCTTGCCTAGTTTTAGTATCAAGATAATACTGGCTTCATAGAATGAATTCAGGAGTGCTTTTTTTCCTTTTCTGTTTTTTGGAAGAGTTCTTCACTTGATCTTAGCCAAAAAGCAAGAAGGGAGTGGAAGAGTTCTTGAAGGATGTATTTTATAGGTTTCTGTATAGGGATCTCATACATTTTTCATTAAATTTATTCTCAGATATTTTCTTCTTTAAACTAATATACATATGCTTTTTAAAAAACAGTTTTAAATATTTGTTACATAGCAATGCCATTTGTTTTCTTTAAGGTACAATCCATATACTGAGAAGTCTTCCTGATTTATTTATTCTAAAGTTTACACTAAAATATACAGTTATATCATCTACAAATATTACACCTTTTCATTTTCTTCCTGTATTATGCTAGCTAGGACTATACCATAATGTTGAATACAAGAAATGAATACTCTTGTTCCTCATGTAAAAAGGAGACCTTTCAGTATTTCATTATTAAGAATGTTTTGTAGATGTCCTTTACTCAGTTCTCTTCTGTACTTCATTTACTAAGAGTTTTTGTCTGTGACTTGTAGAAGTTGAGAAATAATTTTTCTGCAACATTTAGTCATAGAGTTTTTCTTTATTCTATTAATGTTGTGAATTGCATTGACTATCAGTGTTAAAATAATTTTGCATTTCTGACATGCATCCAAGTTGGTGATGATAATAAAATAGTCTCCCTTTATCTTTGGGGAATACATTCCAAAACCCTCACTGGATCCCTGAAACCAGGCGTAGTGTCATACTCTATACAGTCACGTGGTTCAGTCAACAGCTGTACAGCGTATGTGCCTACATGACTCATTTATGACACTGGTCCCATAAGATTATAATACTGTATTTCTGCTGTACCATTTTTATGTTTAAATACATAAATACTTACAGTTTCCTACAGTATTCCATACAGTAACACGCTGTGCAGGTTTTTAGCATAGGAGCAATAGGCTATACCATGTAGCCTAGGTGTGGGGTAGGCTCTACCATCTAGATTTGTGGAAATACATTCTATGATGTTCACAAATGGTGAAATTGCCTGACAGATTTCTTAGAACATAGCCTGTTAAGTGATTTATAACTGGCTATGTTTTCTCCTAATATGGCTGTGATAAAATTTTATTTATAAATAGTCACATATAACAGCATATTGTAGCAAAAGTTATGCGGATGTGATATTTTTCTTTCTCAAAATATTATACAGTATTTACCTATTTTCAGACCACGGTTGACTGTGGGTAACTGAAACCATGGAAAGCAATGCTGCAAATAAGGGGAGACCACTGTACATCAGTTTTGTTGAAATCCCTTTTTCAATATTTCATTAGGATTTTTGCATCTTTGTTCATGTAATAGATCAGCCTGTATTAGCCCTTTTTTGTAATATATCAGGTTTTGGCATCAAGGTTATGTTGGCTTTATAGAAAGTGTTGGGTAGATTTGTCTTTTGTGTCATATCAGCATTATTTCTTATTTAAGTGTTTGGAAGTGTTCACCAACTGACCGTCTGACCTAGAGTCTTTTTTTTCACACTGTTGCCCAGGCTGGAGTGCAGTGGCATGATCTTGGCTCACTACAGCCTCAACTTTGTGGGCTCAAGCGATCCTGCCACCTCAGCCTCCTGAGTAGCTGGGGCTACAGGCATGTGTGACCACACCACTAGTTTCTGTGTTTTTTATAAGGGTGGGATTTCACCATGTCACCCAGGATGGTCTCAAACTCCTGTACTCAAGTGATCTGCCCACCAGACTCAACCAGTTGGCTGGGCACTGTGGGCCACACCTGTAATTCCAGCACTTTGGGAGGCTGAGATGGGTGGATCACTTGAGCCCAGGAGGTCAAGACTAGCCTAGGCAACATGGTGAAACTCTATCTTCACAAAAAACACAAAAATGAGCCAGGCATGGTGGTGCACTCCTGTAGTCCCAGTACTTGGGAGGCTGAGGCGGGAGGATCCCTTGATCCTGTTGTCACCCTTGGGGTGTCACTTCACCAGCTGGAAACCTCTGTGGCAGGCAGTGTTTTCTGCCTGAGTATTGCTCATGCCTGTTGGGCTCATTCCACCCACTTTGTCTGACAGGCTGCACTTGGCTTGCTCTGCCGACCCAGATACCACACTTGCCAAGTGTGAGCCAGGTGCGGAGCAGCAAGGTGTGTATGAGCAGGTGCACGCAGGGTCCAGCCACTGCTCATAGCCAGGCACACTGGCTGCTGCTGCCGGGCAGGCAGCTCTAGGCACTGGCACAGGTGCTGGCTCTGTGCGAGGCTGCAGCTGGACCAGATGTACAGCATAGGACTTCCACTGCGGGCACTCATGTCTGGACAAGGGGAACGTGGTGGCACCCCCAGAGCTTGGAGATGCCCAGAATTGCAGAACCCCAAAGAGGGTGTCACAGCCCTGGCTTAGGGAGTCCCTAGGTCTGGGCTCCCCAAAGGACCACAGCTTTTCTCTCTTTCTCATTGCCCACAATGTGACAACAGGGGGGAATGTTGCAGCCTTGTTTATGCTACAGCTCTTTTAGTCCCGCCATTTAGCAGGTCCCAAGTTCTTGTTCTGCATCCAGGAGGAATGAGGTATGCAGACAACTAGAGGGTGAGCAAGGCAGAGAGGAGCTTCGTTGAGAGGCAGCACAGTTCTCAGGAGACCTGAAATGGGTAGCTCCTTTCCACAGGTAGGTCATCCTGTCATCTGTGCAGCCCTCAGCAGACAAGAGACCCAGAGTGGTTAGCTCCTATCCACAGGCAGGTTGTCTCATCATCTACCCAAGTCTGGCTGAGTCCAGGATTTTTATGAGCTTCAGAGGCGAGGAAGTACATGCTGATTGGTCCATGGCCGGGCCCAGAAAAACCACTCTTAAGTTCTCACTCCAGTCCATTGAACTGGTGGCCTGGCCCCCAGGCTTCAGGCCATCCCTGGCTTGAAGAACGGGGCTTCACCGGGGACCCAACCCTTTCTGCCCAGAAACCTGTCTGTGTCCTCCCACCATCAGCCTGCCATCCATGGTGCCTAAGCTGGTCATGCTGAGGGGTGCCTGCAGGCCTGTGCCCAGCTGCTGTCAGCCCCCCTTGGACTCCTACTCATGCTCATCAGCACCCAAAGTCCTGACGGGACAAGGCAGCGGGGAGCTGGCATGTCAGGGAGTTGCTCCGATCCCAGGGTCAGTCTCAACGTCACTCCAAAACAGTAGCAGACGCCAGGAGTGGGGAGAGACCAGGCAGTGGGAGCAGGCACTTCCAAGCCTGCAGAGGCAGTGGGGCTTCCCAGGCCCTCAAAAGCACAGGGATGCACAGGTCCACAGCTGTGGCTGGGTGGCTGTAGCTGCACCCAGGAGTGCAGGGCTCCCACTCCTCCAACTCAGAAGGGGACGGGGCTCCTGCCAGCTATGTGGTGCATGCAGTCCTGGTCACACCTCCCCCACTACAGCCAACGTCAAGGCAGCAGCCACTCCATATGGGCTGCCGCTGCCATCACTGAGAAGTGGAGGCTGCAGTGAGTGGAGATCATGTCACTGCACTCCAGCGTAGACAACAGAGTGAGACCCTGTCTCAGCGAAAACAAAAAAAGATATTATTATTCACATTTTGTGTTTCTTAGTTGTTTCTCTTTTGGTGAATTGTGTTTTTTAAGAAATTTGTCTAGTTCATATAAATTTGCAAATATATTAGCATAAAATTTTCATACAAACTTTGTTATCCTATTAATGCCTGTAAATCAGTGATTCCTGTTTTTCATTTTGTATGTTAGTAACTTAAGCCTTTTATCTTTTCCTCCTTCAGTCAAAACCAACATTTGTCTTGTTGTGTTGATTTTCCTAGTTGTATCTTTTCTGGATCATTGATTTCTATTCTTGTTTCCTTTTCATTGGGTTGAATTTGCAGTTTTGTTTGTGATTTACCTTCTTAAGATGGATTTTTGGAGCATTGATTTGTATCTCTTGTGAATTACATTCAGTTAAGGGTAAACTTTCCTTTTCAACACTGCTTTAACTGCATTTCATAAGTTTTGTTGTTGTTGTTGTTGTTACGTTCAGTTAAGGATAAACTTTCCTTTTCAACACTGCTTTAACTGCATTTCGTAAGTTTTGTTGTTACTGAGATGGAGTATAGGTCTGTTGCCTAGGCTGGAGTGCAATAGCTTGATCTTGGCTCACTGCAACCTTCACCTCCCGGGCTCAAGTGATTCTCCTGCCTCAATCTCCCAAGTAGCTAGGATTACAGGCGCCTGTCACCACACCCAGCTAATTTGTGTATTTTTAGTAGAGATGGAGTTTCACCATGTTAGTTGGCCAGGCAAGTCTCGAACTCCTGACCTCAGGTAATCCACTCACCTCAACCTCCCAAAGTGTTGGGATTACAGGCGTGAGCCACTGTGCCCAGTCTGTATTTCACAGGTTTCTATGTGTTTTTCATTATCATTCAGTTCAATTATATTTGTGGTTGGATTCCACTTGTGCTAGGATTATAGGCACAAGCCATTACCCCCACCTCAAACATCTATTTCTGTATGCAACTTGTATACTTTTGGGGAGTCAGTCAGGCATTTGTTACTCCATCATAGCTTGAAGAAGGCTATTACAGGTGTGGCCAGGTGTGGTGGCACACGCCTGTAGTCACAGCTGTTTGAGAGGCTGAGGTGGGAGCATCACTTGTGCCCAGGAGTTCAAGACTGCGTTGAGCCATGATTGTGCCTCTGCACTCCAGCCTTGGGGACAGAGTGAGACCCTGTCTCAAAAAACAACAATACCATAAATAAATAAAAAGAAAGCCATAGTACACACTTCACATAGGAATTATCCTAAGACACCAACTTTAGTATGTTGTAAACAAATATCCCCAAGGACTTTGCTGTCAAATGTGAAAAGTTTCTTTATTTTTACAGAAGGTATTTCTCTTGAATACTATTTTTAAATTTTTGTAACTTTTTAAATAGTTTTCTGTACTATCACTTTTTTCCGCTTTTAAGAGTAGTTTTCTTTTAATTTGCTACTTTCAGTTCATGTGTTAAATATGTTGTGAGGTTTTGTGATTGGTTAAATACTGGTAAATAAATTCTACCCGAGTGTATATATTGGATTCTACATTTTCTTTTCTAAAGTTATCTTTACATATAAAGATTACTTGCATTTATTTATAAAAGAAAGTAACACAGATTCTTTTCTTTTTGCAGAAAACGGTGTAAATGGAACATTAGCTTCAAATGTAGCAGACTCTCCCCGGAATAGAAAAGAGAAATCTTCATAATGAATTATAAACTAATTGATTAATGTCCCCAAAGAAATCTGCTTTCTACTATATCTTTCAGCATTAGAGATTTTTCTGTTCTTGAAAATACAGTTTGTGCTCTTTGATTTTTGCTATTGTATTGTTTCATGCATTTTTTTAAAGGGCATTTGAGGGGCGGATGATTGCTATAACTGAAGAAAAAAATATTTTAGCTTAGACTAAGCTACCTGCCTTCAAAATAGTTTAGGGACCACCACCATATTTTATTTTGTTTTTATTTTTGAACATTCTTCTAATGATTTGGAGACAAAACTATTTACAAAAATACCACATATCAGTGATACAGTTTCTTGCTGTCACCAATTTTTTATAATAGCAGAGTGGCCTGTTCTAAGAAGGCCATATTTTTTAAGTTATCTTTCAGGGTAAAATGGAAATACTATAAAGTTGGATGTCAAACTTTAATATGCTGGATGTCAAACTTTAATATGTTTTCAGTGTTCTCTAATTTTTAGGAATTTTTGTAGCCTTTGCACCTGGAAAAAAAGATTTGTAACATCACCAAAACAATTGTGTGCTTTATTTTATAGGTAGTGGTTATTAGTATTACATCCCATTTTTAAAACAAAAACATACTAATGGTTGCAACATGTGGAGTTTTATTGACATACATATTAAATCAAAGTATATTCTTTACATTAAAGTACTTGTGAAGTAAAATCTTTCTTGTGCATTTTCAATACTTGTAAACTGGAAATCAAAATATTTACTATGAACAGGAAAATCTGACTTATATAGCCCTTTTTGATATGTTTATTAATAATGATTCTTAATGGGGCTCATAAGTTTAATACACACAGCATCTTAGAAAAGTTTAACCTGCAAACTCTTTCAAAACATAATGCCTACTTGATTTTTAGCTATAAAAAGAATGTCAGATAATTATATTTGGAAAACATTTAATGCACTCACTTTAAAGAAATTGAAAATTCAAGTGGATAGTCTTACAAAAGACAATGTGCTTTATGTTATGCCTATAGCTTTGGTCCCATCTTTAATTGAGAAACATTTATCTGTATAAAACATATTTTTGAATAAATATATATATATATATATATATATTTGTAACTCTACAGAAAGGCTCTAAAAAGCATTTGAGTAAAATATTTGGTTCCCTTTTCTACAATTATCCTTTAAAATCCTTGTAGCTACATTTGGTTTATTCATTGTATTTACAGTATATATATTGTTTCTTTCGGTGTTCACATCTTGTTCCCCATTTCTCACTTCTGTCACCAGCTGTTTGTGCCATTTTTAGTGTAAAAGTTGCAGACCTATTAGATCTGCAGTTTAAGTTGCCATACTGCTAGGAAGTTGTCCTTTTTCTTTCCAGCTGTTTACCTACTTCTGGAAAAAGTAGTAGCTCTCTGTAGCATTATAGAATTTCAGTGGAACCAAATTTTTGCCATTAAAAACTGGCATTATATTGAACTATACCTTGAGAAATCAATCAAAATAAAAATTTTTACTTTCACAAGTTGCATCCTGGATGTTTCTATCATTGTTGGTGTTTATGCTATTTTGGTATATAACCTCATTAAAATGTACCATGTTTAAAACACTTTATAGACATTCAGAATAACCCTTTTCAAAAGTGTGTACATCTGCAAATAAACAGATTTGTTCCACAGAATAATGGTGAGTACTGCTGGGAGGATACGTGGTCATAACCAAATTAATCGGGGAATCACTGGATTAAACTAACCTAAAGGTATCTCTTTATTATGGGACCATTCATTCCTTAATATGCAAATGTGTTTCCTGGTGCACCCAGAATGTTGGCAGTGAGGCTATAATATGCAGTGTTTCCCACCTTATTTGTCTGTAGAATCTTGTGTTCATCAAATTACTTATAGCACTTTGTGTTCTAAAGCATACACTGTGTTTAGGCAAAGAAAAAAGCCCTTGATAATGTAGTTATCAAGGGCTTATATATACACACAAGCACGTATACACACAGGTATGATTGTAAAGTAGGAGCCCTACACCCTGCTCTCAAATGTGCTGAGGAAAGTCTGTACTGGCTTCCAGATCCTGCAGAACCTGTCACTATCATCTGGACCCAAGTCGAGCTTCGAAGCCTGATGGGAATCCTGTAGGGAACTGCACCTGGACAAGGCTCGTGGCTCTGTCTTAAACCCTGGGGGGACCATGAATTAGTTGTTTTGCTATTCTGGGATTTAGTCTTTCCCTCCACAAAATGCCTCTTTTCTGCATTTTTTTTTTACTGTAAATTGACAATTTATAATTGTATGTGGGAGTACAAAGTGGTGTTAGTATAATATGGAATAATTAAGCTAGTTAACATCCATCACCTTACTTAACATTTTTTGTGATGAGGACATTTAAATTTAGTTTTGAAATGTATAATACTATTATTAACTATATTCACCATATAGAATATAGTGAATATAACTGCTGTGCCACAGAACTAAAAAGAAATTTCTTCTGTCCTGTTATACCCCTTGACCATCATCTCCCCATTCCTCTCAGCCTCCAGCCTTTGTAACCATCACTCTACACTCTGAATTTTATATTCCACATGTAAGTATGTGTGCCATATTTGTCCTTCTGTGCCTGGTTTACTTAGCATAATGTTCTCCAGTTTCATCCATTTTGTCACAAATGACAGAATGTCCTTTTAAAAAGCTGAATAGTATTCCATTATCTTATATACTCCATTTCCACATTTTCTTTAGCCATTCATATGCTGATAGACCTCAGGTTGATTCCATAACTTGGCTATTGTGAACATAGTGCTAGAGTGAACACAGGGCTGCAAACACCTCTTCAAAACACTAATTTCAAATCTTTGGGTTGAATTCCCAGAAGTGGATTGCTAGATCATATGGTAATTCTATTTTAGTTTTTTGGAGAACCTCAATACAGTTTCCCTTAATGGCTGAACTAATTTACATTCTTAACGGTGTATAAGGGTTTCCCTTTCTCTATATCCTTGCCAACATTTGTTATCTTTTGTCTTTGTCATTATAGCCATTGTGACAGGTGGGAGATGACATCACATTGTGGTTTCAATTGGCAGTTTTTCCATTATGCTTCTTTTAGTAGTTTTACAGTTTCTGGCCTTACATTTAAGTCCTTAATCTATTTTGAGTTGATTTTTGCATATAGTGTAAGACACGGGTCCAATTTCATTCTGCATGTGGGTATCTAGTTTTCCTAGCACCATTTATTGAAAAGAATATTCTTTTCTCATTGTATATTCTTAGCACCTTTGCAGAAAAGCAACTGACCGTGTGCATACCTGGGTTCGTTTTTCATTTATGGGCTCTCTGTTTCATATTTTTGTTTTGTTTGTGTTTTTTTGGAAGTACCAAGCTAACTTTTGGTTTTTTTTTTAATGTATACACAGAAAGCCAGGGGTCTCACCATATTGCCCAAGCTGGTATCAAACTGCTGCTCTTGAGTAATGCTCCTGCCTCAGTCTCCCAAAGTGCTGGGATTACAAGTGTGATTACTAACATTTTTTTTTTTTAATAGTTAGTTTTGGAGAACAGATAGTTTTGGGTTACATGGATAAACGTTTTTTTTTTTTTTTGAAGCGGAGTCTTGCTCTGTTGCCCAGGCTAGAGTGCAGTGGTGCAGTCTCAGGTCTCTGCAACTTCCACCTCCTAAATTCATGATTCTCCTGTCTCAGCCTCCTGAGTAGCTGGGATTGCAGGTGCCTGCCATCATGCCCAGCTAATTTTTTGTATTTTTAGTAGAGATGGGGTTTCACTATGTTGGCCAGGCTGGTCTCGAACTCCTGACCTTGTGATCCGCCTGCCTCAGCCTCCCAAAGTGCTGGAATTACAGGTGTGAGCCACTGCGCCCAACCAGATAATTTCTTTACTGGTGATTTCTGAAATTTTGGTGCACTTCCCACATGAGCAGTGTACAGTGTAGCCAATGTGTAATCTTTTATCCCTCACCCCCCCTTCTGTCCCCAAAGTCTATTATGTCATTCTTATGCCTTTGCATCCTCATAGCTTAGCTCCCACTTATAAGTGAGAACATAGAATATTTGGTTTTCCATTCCTGAGTTACTTCACGTAGAAAAATGGTCTCCAGCTCCATCCAGGTTGCTGCAAATGCCATTATTCCTTTTCATGGCAGAGTACTATTCCATCGTATAAATATACCATATTTTCCTTATCTACATGTTGGTTGATGGGCATTTAGACTGGTTCCATGTTTTCGCAATTGCAAATTATGCTGCTATAAACATGCATGTGCAAGTGTCTTTTTCATATAATGATCTCTTTTACTCTGGGTAGATACCCAGTAGTAGGATTGCTGGATCAAATGGTAGTTCTACTTTTAGTTTTTTTAAGGAATCTCCATACTGTTTTCCATAGTGGTTGTACTAGTTTACATTCCCACCAGCATTGTAAAATTCCCATTTTGCAATATCCATGCCAACATCTATTTTTTTTTTTATTTTTAACTATTGCCATTCTTGCAGGAGTGAGATAGTATCTCATCGTGGTTTTAATTTGCATTTCCATGATAATCAGTGATGTCGGGGATGTTTTCATGTTTATTGGCTATTCATATATCTTCTTTTCAAAATAAAGAAGATATATGAATAGCCAATAAACATGGAAAAAATCAAAATTTGAGAATTTTATATTCATGTCCTTTGCCCACTTTTTGACGGGATTATCTTTTTCTTGCTGATTTCTTTGAATTCCTTGTAGATCTGGTTATTAGTCCTTTGTTGGATCCATAGTTTGTGAATATTTTCTCCCACTCTGTGGGTTGTCTGTTTACTCTGCTGATTATTATTATTATTATTTGTTGTTGTTGTGCAGAAGCTTTTTACTTTAATTAGGTCCCATCTAATTTTTGCTTTGTTGCATTTGCTTTTGGGTTCTTGGTCATGAACTCTTTGCTAAGCCAATGTCTAGAAGAGATTTTCTCACGTTCTCTTCTAGAATTTGTATGGTGTCAGGTCTTAGATTTAAGTCTTTGATCCCTCTTGAGTTGATTTTTGTATAAGATGAGAGATGGGGATCTAGTTTCATTCTTATACATGTAGCTTGCCAATCATCCCAGCACCATTTGTTGAATAGATGTCCTTTCCCCACTTTATGTTTTTGTTTGCTTTGTTTAAGATCATTTGGCTGTAAGTTATCTGGCTTTATTTTTCAGTTCTCTATTCTGTTCCACTGGTCTGTGTGCCTATTTTTATACCACTACCTTGCTGTTTTGGTAACTATGGCCTTGTAATATAGTTTGAAGTCAGGTAATGTGATACCTCCAGATTTGTTTTTTGCTTAGTCTTGCTTTAGCTATGTGAGCTCTTTTTATGGATCCATATGAATTTTAGGATTGTCTTTTCTAGTTCTGTGAAGAATGATAATGGTATTTTGATGGGAATTGCATTGAACCTGTAGATTGCTTTTGGCACTATGGTCATTTTCCCAATATTAATTTGATCCATCCATAAGCATAAAACGTGTTTCTGTTTGTGTCATCCATGATTTCTTTCAGCAGTGTTTTGTAGTTTTCCTTGTAGCAATCTTTTACCTCCTTGGTTAGGTATATTCCTAAGTTTAGGGGGTTTGATTGTTTGTTTTGCAGCTGTTGTAAAAGGGATTCAGTTCTTGATGATTCTCAGCTTGGTCATTGTTGGTGTATGGCAGTACTACTAGTTTGTGCAATTGATTTTGCATCCTGAGATTTTACTGAATTCATTATCAGATCTAGGAGCTTTTTGGATGAGTCTTTAAGGTTTTCTAGGTATATGATCATATCATCAGCAAACAGCAACAGTTTGAATTCCTCTTTACTGCCTTGGATGTCTTTTATTTATGTCTCTTGTCAGATTGCTCTGGCTAGACTTCCAGTACTATGTTGAATATTAGTGGTGAAGGTGGATATGCTTATTTTGTTCTAGTTCTCAGGGGAAATGCTTTCAACTTTTCCCCGTTCAGTATAATGTTGGCTGTAGGTTTGTCATAGATTGTCATTGTTACCTTGAGGTATGTCCCTTCTATGTCAGTATTGCTGAGGGTTTTAATCATAAAAGGATACTGGATTTTGTCAAATGATTGAGATGATCATATGATTTTTGTTTTTAATTGTTTATGTGATGTATTACAGTTATAGATTTGTATATGTTAAACTATCCCTGCATCCCTGGTATGAAACCCACTTGATCATGGTATGCTGTTGGATTCAGTTAGCTAGCATTTTGTCAAGGATTTCTCTATGCTCATCAAAGATATTGGTCTACACTTTTCTTTTTTTGTTACGTCCTTTACTGGTTTTGGTATTAGGGTGATACTGGCTTCATAGAGTGATTTAGATAGGATTCTCTCTTTCACTATCTTTTAGAATAGTTTCAGTAAGATGGTACCAATTCTTGGAATGTCTGATAGAATTCAGCTGTGAATTCTTCTGTTCCTTGACTTTCTTTTGTTGGCAATTTTTTTTTTAAATACCAGGGGAAAGCGTGAATGCAGTCCCCCACTACCACAAATTATGCAGTTGAGTTTCCCACATTTGGGGAAATCGCAGGGGTCAGCACATCCGGAGTGCAATAGGTAAGCCTCACCCTGGGAAAACCAGGTAAGTATGGAAATTTTTTTTTTTACTACTGTTTCAACCTCACTACTTGTTATTGGTCTGTTCAGAGTTTCTATTTCTTCCTGATTTAATCTAGGAAGGTTGTACATTTCCAGGAACTTATCCATCTCCTCTAGATTTTCTAGTTTATGTGCATAAAGGTGTTAATAGCCTTGAATGACCTTTTGTATTTCTGTGTTATAATGTCTCATGCTTCATTTCTAATTGAGCTTATTTGGATCTTCTTTCTTTGGTTAATCTCACTAACGGTCTATCGATGTTTATCTTTTCAACAAAACAGCTTTTGTTTCATTTATGTTTTGTATTTTTTGTTTGTTTGTTTCAATTTTATTTACTTCTGCTCCAATCTTTGGTATTTCTTTTCTTCTGCTAGGCTTGGGTGTGGTTTGTTCTTGTTTCTTTAGTTTCTACAGTGTGACCTTAGATTGTCTATTTGTGCTCTTTCAGACTTTTTGATGTAGGCATTTAAGGCTATGAACTTTCCTAGAGGTTTTGATAAGTTGTGGCACTATTATTTTTCAATTCAAATAATTTTGTAATTTCCATCTTGATTTCAGTGTTGACCCAAAGATCATTCAAGAGCAGATTATTTAATTTCCATGTATTTGCATCGTTTTGAGTGCTCTTTTTGGAGTTAATTTTCACTTTTATTCCACTGTAGTCTGCAAAGATACTTGATATAATTTTGAGTTTCAATTTACTGAGACTTGTTCTGTGGCCTATTCTTTGGTCTATCTGGGAGAATGCTCCACATGCAGATGAAAAGAACATGTGCTGATGAATGTATGTATGTTCTGCAGTTGTTGGGTAGAATGTTCTATAAATATCTGTTAAGTCTATTCTGCGATATACTTTAAGTTTATTGTTTCTTTGTTGACTTCTATCTTGATAACCTGTCTAGTGCTGCCATTGGAGTACTGAAGTCCCCCACCATTATTGTGTTGCCATCTATCTCATTTCTTAGGTCTAGTAGTAATTGTTTTATACATTTGGGAGCTCCAGTATTAGGTACATATATATTTAGTAATGTGATATTTTTCTGTTGGATTAACCCTTTTATCATTATATAATGTCCCTCTTTGTCCTTTTAAACTGTTGTTCCTTTAAAGTCAGTTTTGTTTGATATATGCTCCTGCTTGCTTTTGGTTTCCATTTGTGTGAAATATCCTTTTTCACCCCTTTACTTAAGTTTATGTGAGTCCTTATGACAGCAGATACTTGGTTGGTGGATTTTTATCCATCCCATCATTCTGTATCTTTTAACTGGAGTATTTAGGCCATTTACATTTAGTGTTAATATTGAGATGCGTGATACTGTTCTATATGTTGCCTAAATATCTTGGTTTTCTTTCATTGTATTATTGTTTTATAGGCCCTGTGAGATTTATGCTTTAATGAGGTTCTATTTTGCTGTATTTTGAGGTTTTGTTTCAAGATTTAGAACTCCTTTTAGCATTTCTTGTAGAGCTTGCTTGGTAGAGGTGAATTCTCTCAGCATTTGTTTATCTAAAAAAGACTATCTTTTCTTGACCTATGAAGCTTAGTTTTGCTGAATACAAACTTCTTGACTGACAATTATTCTGTTTCAAGGGGTTAAAGATAGAACCCCAATCACTTCTAGCGTGTAGGGTTTCTGCTGAGAAACCAGCTATTAATCTGATAGGTTTTTCTTTAACTTTATAGATTACCTAATACATTTGTCTCACAGCTCTTAAGATTTTTGCCTTCACCTTGGCTTTTTTTTTTTTTTCTCACTCCAAGGGGGTTTACGTTCTTTTTTTTTTTTTTTAATAAAAAGAATGAAAGAGAGAAAGAAAGAGGAAGAGATTTTAGAAAAAGAGAGAAAAGGAGAAAGAAAGAAACAGCAAAAGAAAGAAAAAAAGAATGAAAGAGAGAAAGAAAGAGGAAGAGAAAGAGGGAGAAAGAATAGGATTCTTGTTTTATTGCCCAGGCTAGAATACAGTCTAAAAATGGGTATTAAAAACCTCTTTTATGCCAATAATTGTGCTTAACAATGGAGACAGGAAGGAATAGGGGATGAAAATAACAAATAAGCAGCCAACCAATATTTTATTTAAACCCGTGAAATGCTATGCAATTGCTGGGGAGTGATTTACTTCCAGTTATG
>PVKP010021713.1:0-38752 GCA_004027715.1 Plecturocebus donacophilus
AAAAAAAAAAAAAAAAAAATTTAAGCTTCGGCGGCCTGCTACTTTTTCTTTATATGCCATCAGCTTCTGGATATGAGAGATAAAACTAAAGTTCAAAAGACTCACCCAATTTAGCTAAGAAATGTGACATCTAAATCAAGGCTGTGCAATGAGGTTATTCATTCAGGTTCTGTTCTTTACACAGTCTGGGCCTAACCGATCAAATGAAGTGAAGTAATGTGCAGAACCCTAGCACAGTGACTGATACCAGATAAGCCCATCAAGAACAGTTGTCAAGGGCTAGGCGCAGTGGCTCATGCCTGCCATCTCAGCACTTCGGGAAGCCAAGGCGAGAGAATCACTTCAGCCCAGGAGTTCAAGAGCAGCCGGGGCAACATAATGAAAGCTGCCTCTACAAAAATGCAAAAATTAGCCAGGGGTGGAGGTGCATACCTGTGGTCTCAGCTACTGAGGAGACTTAGGTAGGAGAATCGCTTAAGCCCAAGAGGTCAAGGCTGTAGTGAACTCTGATCACATCACTGCACTCCAGCCTGGGCAATGGTGAGACCCTGTCTCAAAAAAAGAAAAAAAGTTGTCAAAATGCATGGCTGCATGAATTATTTAAAACGGAGTGAAACAGGAACATGTAAAAGGCCTGTAGTTAACCAAGCTTTGGAGAACTGTTAAGGACTTAAAGGCTAAGGTCATTACAAAGGTATCCTTGACCTTTTTAGACACAGCTCAATGTGTGGCTGATTAGAAAGGTAATTAATCCCCAGAGCATAAAAATGATGACTCTTATACAATCATAATGTTAATTTATCAGTATGTCCAGGTTTCTTGTTTATTTTTGAGCATTTGCCTTGTGCTGGGTGATATATATATATATATATATATACACGCACACACACACACATATATGTATATGTACATATATATACATAAATGTGTGTACATATATGTACATATATGTGTGTATAGATATACATATATGTGTGTGTTTATATATATATATATATATATATATTTTTTTTTTTTTTTTTTGAGACAGGGTCTCACTCTGTTACCCAGGCTGGACTGCAATGACATGACCACAGCTCACAGCAGGCTTAACCTCCCAGGCTCAGATAGTCCTTCCACCTTAGCCCCGTGAGGAGCTGGGACCACAGGTACCCACCATCATGCTCAGCTAATTTTTGTATTTTTTGTGGAGACAGGGTTTCACCATGTTGCCTAAGTTGGTTTTGAGCTCCTGGGCTCAAGTGATCCTCCCGTCTCAGCCTCCCAAAGTGGTAGGATTACAGGCATGAGCCACCGTGTCTGGCTGTCAGATGCTATTTTAAGCCCTATGTACATCATACATGTTTCCAGTCCATCTTCACTACCACCTATTTGAGAGATAAGGAAGCCAAAAGATTGAGAAGTTAAATTGCCTAAGAGCATGTAGAATTAGAAGTGGGATTCTAACCCAGTTTGCCTCACTGCAAAAAACACCCTTGGCCGGGCACAGTGGCTCACATCTATAATCCCAGTACTTTGGGAAGCCAAGGTGGGTGAATCACCTGAGGTCAGGAGTTTGAGACCAGCCTGCCCAACATGGTGAAAACCCATCTCCACTAAAAATACAAATATTATTAGCCAGGCATGCTGGCGGGCACCTGTAATCCCAGCTACTCAGGAGGCTGAGGCAGGAGAGTTCGCTTGAACCCGGGAGGTGGAGGTTGCAGTGAGCCTAAATCACGCCATTGCACTCCAGCCTGGGAGACAGAGCAAGACTCCATCTCAAAAATAAAATGAAATAAAATAAATAAATCTAGATCAGTAGTTCTCAGTTAGGGGTGATTGTCCCCCAAATCAGCATCCCTAGAAGACATTTGGCAATGTCTGGAGGCTTTTTTTTTTTTTTTTTTGAGATAGGGTCTTGCTTGGTCACCCAAACTGGAGTGCAGTGTCAACTACAGCTCTCTTGACCTTTGAGGCTTAAGTAGTGATTAAACCTCCCAAGTAGCAGGAACTACAGGTGCACGGCACCATGCCCGGCATTTTTTCTTTTCTTTCTTTCCTTACTTCCTTCCTTTCCTTTCCTTGCCTTTCCTTTTCTCTCTCTCTCTCTTTGTTCTTTTTTTTTTTTTTTTTTTTGGTAGAGATGGGGTCTCACTATGTTGCCAGGGCTGGTATCAAACTCCTGGGCTCAAGCAATTCTCCTGCCTTGGCCTCCCAAAGAGCTAGAGGCATTTTTGGTTATTGTGATGTGTGTGCATGTGTTGGGTGCCGCTGGCCTGTACTGGGGAGGGGCCAAGGATGCTTCCCAACATCTCACCGATGCCAAGACAGGCCTCCACGACCAAGAATTATCTGGGCCCAAATGTCAACAGGGCCAAGCTTGAAAAACCCTAACCTCAAAAATAATGAGAATTAAGAGAATTAGGCCAAGCAAGAGCAGAGCTGGTCTGGGAGGGGGTCAAAATTAAGCAGGTCTGCCTCAGAGCGGCCAGTGGCAATCGTGGCATCAGGGAAACACACACGTTCACAATTGTGAAATAGTTCAGTTAAACAGCTTTCGCATCGGTCACCATCCTTACCTTTCGTAACAGTCCAGAGATGTTATTCTGCTCTCATTCCCAACCCCTACTCTTCAGCTGTTGGAAGAGGAAACGGGGCTAACCAATCAGTCACCTGTGGAAATTCTCAGAGCTAGCAAGTGACTAAGTCACAGAACCCAGTTATCGGCCTCCTAGCCCACGTGCAGTTTCTTTCCTCCCCGTCCTCCTGCCTTTTTTGTTAAAGCAGACGTGACAAGGACAAGACATTTGGAAGATGGACTACAGTGGCCCATATGCTCCGTATATGGGCCTCCAGCAGCCCAGATTGTTCATCTTTCCAAAACTTGGGAGGAGACTCAAGCCCCAGCCACATGCTCTAGGAGTCTCTATGCCCCTGTTTGGAGCTCCTGTACTGGAGTTTCAATCCCCACCTGGAAACCTTAGAAAAACCATCAGAGGGAAATGCAACTGTTTCCTAATGAAAGCGTTTCATCTCTAAGCCAGTAGAGGGAGCGCACATCCAGGCCATCAGAAGCTGGCTCAGGCGAGGCTTCAACAGCACAGAGGGCAGGAAGAAGCATTAGACAGTGATCCTTGAACTTGAATGTGTCTATGCACAAGAGCCTGTTAAAAGCCAGATTCTGGCCAGGTGTGGTGGATCACGCCTATAATCCCAGCAATTTGGGAGGCTGAGGCGGGAGGATCACCGGAGGTCAGGAGTTGGAGGACCAGCCTGGCCAACATAGTGAAACCATATCTCCACTAAAAATACCAAAATGAGCTAGGTGTTGTGATGTATGCCTGTAATCCCAGCTACTCAGGAGGCTGAGGCGGGAGAATCGCTTGAACCTGGAAGGCGGAGGTTGCAGTGAGCTGAGATTGTGCCATTGCACTCCAGCCTAGGTGACAAGAGTGAGGCACTGTCTCAAAAAATAAAAAGGCAGATTCTGAGTCTGTAGGTCTGCATTAGGACCTGAGTTCCTGCATTGCTTATCAGCCACCAAGTGAAGGCTTCCACCAAGCACAGCTTGAACAGCAAGGTAATAGATGCCCTCTCCAACCCTCTCTGGTAGATGGTGGACCTGAGGCCCAGGGAGGATGGACTGCTGGAGGCCAAACAGAAAGACTCCGGTGCCAGGGCTAGAACCCATGACTCCTACACCTGGCGCTCACTTCATAGCATCTTCCCTGCCCTTCTGACCATGGAACAGGATTCAGGGAAGAGGATCCTTAAGTGTGGGTGAGAAGTAAGAGACTATACTATCTGTTTTGAATCAAGCTTGCTTCTTTCTTTCTTCTTTCTTTTTCTTTCTTCTTTCCCTCCCTCTCTCCCTCCCTCCCTCCCTCCCTCCCTCCCTCCCTCCTTCCTTCCTTCCTTCCTTCCTTCCTTCCTTCCTTCCTTCCTTCCTCCCTTCCTACCTTCCTTCCTTCCTTCCTTCCTTCCTTCTTTTTGGTCAAATCACTTTCCTTGCAGAATTACCAGTAGAAATCCAAAGATGAACACGACCAGACTCCAATTCTTTTGGGCCTGGGGGAGCCAAAGTAAAATAGATTTGTTAGTGAAAGTTATTCTTATTTTTGGTTAGTACAAATTTGGCATGTAATCCAAAGAAAAGCTTACATATAACTTGGTATGTTTTTATGAATGCAAATTATAGCCATAGACTTTCTCCTAAGAATAAAAGTTCTTAGCTTGAATCAGTTTAGATGCTTTTACCTACAGAAAAAAAAAATGCCTCCCTTAAAAAATGGGAGCTCCTAAACTCTCACTAAACATGAAATCCAGAGGCAAGTGGTTCTAGTATTGATTCAGGAACACAATGATGTTATTGAAGATTTAGGCTTTCCATGTTTTCACTCCATCATTCTCAGGGCATCTTTAGGGTTGTTTCCTCATAGTTACAAAGTGCTGCCACAGCTCAAGGAATCACATCACATAATCATATCCAAAAGCAGGTAGAAAAGGGGTTACCTGTTAGCTGCACAAATCTTTTTTGAAATAAGAAAAAAGAAGCACCCTCTCAACTTTCCCTTAAATTTCATTGAACAGAACTGTACCACCTGCCCACCTCTAAACAAAAGGGGAATGGACGTTATCTTTGTTAACTCAAGCCAAGCAGGATTGTCCCCTAAGGGTGTGCTATGCCACGTTTGAACAAAATCCAGGTTCTCTTAGCAAGGAAGAAGGGGATGAGGTAGGAAGGAAAAAGAAAGGGCAAGAAAATCCCTTTTAATTAAGCCCTACACTATCTGCCCTAGTACACTTGTGTTTTAGCTGTATTTATTCACAAAGTAAGGATCTTCATGTGCTGTGTGAGCAAACGTCAGGACCAAGGAGAATTAAATCTGGAATCTCAGTCAGGGGTTCATACTCTTGAGAGAAGGAACAGTAACCAATGCTGCCTAGCAGCCCAGCCCGCACTCTGGAGTCCCTGAACTTAGCAGATGGAACTTGCTATAACGAGGACCATATGTATTCATTTGCTAAAGCTGCCATAGAAAGCACCGCAGACTGGGGAGCTTACACAACAGACATTTATTTTCTCACAATTCTGGAAGCTGAAAGTCTAAGATCAAGATGCCAGCAGGCTTGATTTCTCCTTGGCCTGTAGAGAGCTGTCTTCTCTCTGTGTCTTCTGCCTGTATCTGAATTTCCTCTTCTTGTAAGAATAGCAATCCTATTGGACTGGGCCCATCCTAACAACCTCATCTTAACACAATTACCTTTTTTTTTTTGAGATGGGATCTCGCTCTGCCACCAAGGCTGGAGTGCAGTGGCATGATCTTGGCTCACTGCAACCTTCACCTCCCAGGTTCAAGCCATGCTCCTGCCTCAGCTTCCTTAGTAGCTGGAACTACAGGCAGGCACCACTATGCCCAATTAATTTTTTTGTACTTTTAGTAGGGATGGTGTTTCACCATGTTGGCCAGGCTGGTCTCGAACTCCTGACTTCAGGTGATCCACTCACCTCAGACTTGCAAAGTGCTGGGATTACAGGCATGAGCCACCATGCCCAGCCACAGTGACCTCTTTCAAGACCCTTTCTCCAGCCACATTTTGAGATTCTGTTGGGACTTCATTGTATCAATTTGTGGATCACACAATTCAGTCCTCCAATTCAGCAAGCGCCCTTCTTTTTAATAGATCAGAGCTGATGTTTCCTCTCCAAGTCTGATGTGCACCTTGCTTTAAAAGAGATATGATTATTATGCTTCTCATCCTAAGTTTCAAAGGGCTTTTTATCAGGAGTGGATCTCAGGTTCCAGCAAATGCCTTCTTGGTATTTATGGATGTCATTGCATGAGGGTATTTTTTGACCTATTTCTGTGATGTATTGATAGATTTCCTGTAATCAAACAGTCTTGTATCAGCATTCAGAATATATAAAGAAATCCTAAAAATCAATAGGAAAAAGACTTTTAAAATCTAGTATAAATTAGACAAAGGCTATAAACAGACAATTTAGAGGAAGGGCCTGCTTCCTGCTGTGCAGATAGTCATCTTGTGGCATCTTCACATGGCTGAGAGCAGAGAGAGGAAGCTCACTCTCCTGTCTCTTCCTTTAAGGGCACTTATCCCCTTTATGAGGGCACCATCCTCATCACCTAATTGCTTCCTAAAGCCACACCTTCAAATATATCACATCGGGGGTAAGGACTTCAAAAACATACGCACAGGGGATAAGAACTTTATGTGAACTTGTTGTGGGGGGACACAGTTGAGCCCATAACACCATGAGTATAAGCCTTAGCACACACCTTGTTCCAGGGACTGCATGTTCTACCTTCCCCCACCCCCTGTGCTGCCAATGATGGGACAGCTTCCCACTAAACACATCATCGCTTTCAAACCAGAAGCAATGTTGTGGTGCCATGGATTTTCTGCTTATTGGCACAGTTGTGGCCACCATCAGAGGTAATTCACATCTTTACACCTCAACAGAACAATTTAAATTCCCTGTTGACTCAAAAGGGAGAAACTGAGGCAGAATTTAAAGTAGAGAGTTTTTTGGTGCCAAGCTTGAGGATTGCAACCCTGGAGCATATATTCAAGTTGCCCTGAATTATAGGCTCCTATTAGCAGCAGTTGCAAGCAGAGTTTTAAAGGCAAAAGAGGGGGACAGGGAATGGGCTGATGCACAGTTGTTTGTCAGGGATTCTCCTGGTTTTTCAGAAATAATATTGATGAGTGATTGGCTATACATTGTTAAGCTATAGGGTGTGGTTATATGTCTGGTGTGGCATTATTAGGTTAACTTACAGCTGCTTGTGACAATAGCAAGCAGTTTCGAGAGACAGATACTTAGCTCAGGGGAGGAGTAGGATGTGATGACTGTCTCATCTTAATGTCTCTAGTCCTGATGGTTTAGAAGGACTCATATTTCTCAGATCAAAGTTCTTTTCTTTTCTCATCCCTGTCTCAGGACCTGTATTCTCAGCCATGCCTCTTCTTTCAATTAGGATACATCACTGTTTTGAAATGATACTGGTTGAAACTTATGTGTCAAGTTCCTGAAGCTAAAGCTGCTCCCCATGCTCTTAGACCCTATGTGTGAGCAACATTGTGTGTTTGTAATGTGTTGTCTGTGATGAAGTGTGGTAGCCTCTGCCTTCACTAGCACAGTGATTTCTATCCAGGGGTATGTGTCAGAGTCATCTAAGGAGCATGTATTAGTTTCCTTTTGCTGCTTAGATAAACTATTACAATTTACTATTACAATCTGTGTTTTAAGCACACAGATTTATTCTGTTACAATTCTGAAGGTGGGAAGTTTGAAATCACTTTCGCTAGACTAACGCCGAGGTGTCGGTGGAGCTGGTTCCTTCTGGAGGATCTCGGGGAGGGTCCATTTCCTTGCATTTCCAGCCTCTAGTGCTCACCTGCATCCGTGGCTTGCAGCCCTTTCTCCATCTTCAGAGTGCTTCACTCCAGTCTCTGTTTCCATCAACGCAGTGCCTTCTCCCCATAGTCAAAAGTCCCTCTTATAAGCATACATGTGGTTATATTTATGGCCTACCTGGATAATTCAGATAATTTCCCCATCTCAACATTTTACCTTAATTATGATTACAAAGTCTCTTTTGCCATATTAGGGAAAATTCACAAGTTCCTGGAGTTAGCACATGAATATCTTTGGGGCCATCATTTAGCCTCCTATAGAGCCTAAACATGCTTAGACTCTACTCTCTAAAGATTCTAGTTTAGTAGATGGTATTTGGTTTTTTAATTTTGTTTTGTTTTTTGAGATGGAGTCTAGCTCTGTCGCCCAGGCTGGAGTGCAGTGGCGTAATCTCGGCTAACTGCAACCTCTGCCTCTCAGGTTCAAGCGATTCTCCTACCTCAGCCTCCCAAGTAGCTGGGACTACAGGTGCACGCCACCACACCTGGCTAATTTTTATATTTTTAGTAGAGATGGGGTTTCACCATGTTGGTCAGGATGGTCTCAAACTCCTGACCTCAGGTGATCCACCCACCTCAGCCTCCCAAAGTCCTGGGATTACAGGCGTGAGCCACCACACCCAGCTGATAGTGTCTAGTTTTGTAGGTGGTATCTTCCTAAAGATTCTAGTTTAGTAGATGGTGTCTAGGCCAAAGGCCTGTATAATCAGGTGCACATTCTACCAGATATGCACTTGATTACATATGCCTTGGTCTAGCACACAGATTTATTCAACCTACAGTTATTGTCCATAATGTTATGAGTTTTTATTTAGAGTTCTTTGGACAGTGCTATTATCTTGATGTTCAGATACTCCAATGCTGACTGCATAGCACATACATAAATATAATAGTGGCTGGGCATGGTGGCTCATTCCTGTAATCCCAGAACTTTGGGAGGCTGAGGTGGGCAGATCACAAGGTCAAGAAATCGAACCATCCTGGCCAACATGGTGAAACCCCATCTCTACTAAAAAATACAAAAATTAGCTGGGCGTAGTGGTGTGCACTTGCAGTCCTAGCTGCTTGGCAGGCTGACAGAGGAGAATTGCTGAACCCAGGAGGCGGAGGTTGCAGTGAGCCGAGATGATGCCAGTGTACTCCAACCTGGCAACAGAATGAGACTGTGTCTCAAAACAAAAATACAATAGTTATCTCTTTGGACCCTCACATGCTTCCAAGACGGTTGTATTCCCTTTTTACAGATGTGGAAGTAGGCTCAGAGATTGTTCTGTCTGCCCAAGGCCATGCAGCCAAGAGGATATAGATCCAGAACCCAAACCCAACTCTTGCTCTAGAGCCCCATGCATCCCACAGAACTTCCTAATGCAGAACAGGGCAGGGGAAAGTAGTACATTACAGGTGGCTTCCCAGGGAACACAAGTGTGTTTTCAACTCCTGCAGCCTCCACCATCAATCAGAATTGCTCAAACTATTAGAATCCCAAAGCTCCATCATTCTACTCTTGACACCTGTATGACAGTTACAGCCCATCACTACATGATAAGGGGGATTGCAAGCACTCCAGTGTGGTTGAAGCAGCAGTCTTTTAGGATTTAAGATGAACTCTCTTCCCACACAGTTCCTGTCTGAGGAGGCTGCCTCCCCCATATATAGTAGGATGCGTACTTTCAGAAGGCGAGAACATGACTTTAGTTAACTGCTCCCAGGCTACCATGGCAACAAGTGTTCATCCCAGCAGCTGCTCCACACCAGCTTGGCTTTCCACTCTCAAAGTTCTGCTTTAGCATTTTTGACAAACACATCAGAACCAAGTCACGCTGTGGGCTGCCTTGAGACCCAGGAGACTTTGATCCCAACTCGTGACTCTACACACGTGGACCGACTTGCAGATGAGAGGCTCTAATGCTGTAATCAAGGGGCTATGACATCTTGGACAAGCTTCTCTAGAACGCAAGTTGCTCATCTGTAAAATGTGCATTTTTAAACCATGTTTTTCAGGTTGTGAGTAGTTATTCAGTGTTTTAATTTCATATTGTTGTAACAAGTTAGCTTAATGGCATAAAACAATCTTATAATTCTGGAGGTCAGAAGTCTGAAGTGGTACAGCAGAGCTGTGCTCTTTCTAGAGGCTCTATGGGAAAATATTTGCTTGTTCCCCCACTGGAGGCTGCCTGTGTTCCCTGTGACCCTGTATCATTCCAATTTCTGCTTCCATGGATACTTTCGATTCAGACCTCCCTGTTTTTGAGATGGAGTTTCACTCTTGTTGCCCAGGCTGGAATGCAATGGCGCAATCTCAGCTCACTGCAGCCTCTGCCTCCTGGGTTCAAGCTATTCTCCTGCCTCATCCTCCCATGTATCTGGGATTACAGGTGCCCACCACCATGCCCGGCTAATTTTTAACATTTTTAGTGAGATGGTGTTTCACCATGTTGGCCAGGCTGGTCTCAAACTCCTGATCTCAGGTGATCCTCATGCCTCAGCCTCCCAAAGTGCTGGGATTATAGGCATGAGCCACTGTGCGCTGACCTTCCTGTTTTATAAGGACACTTGTAATTGGGCCCACTGGGATGATCTTACCATGTCAAGATCCTTAATTATATCTGCCGAGACCATGTTGCCATGCAAAAGTAATATTCAGACTCTAGGAATTAGGATGTAATTCCTAGATGTGGGTCAGAAGGTAGGTGTCATTCAGCCTACCACATAGGGTCAGGAAGCCATTTAAGTGGCTATTATTTTTAATGCCATTAAAAAGCATGGTACATGAAATTTAGTCATGATGTATAATGCAACTTGATAGTCACACAGAATTTTAAATCTAAGACTATTTCTTGCTTTATCATTAGCAGAATGCCTGATATCCTTAAAAGCAAGGTCCAAAGAAGGGTTCTGATGAGATGATTTGAGCTTTTGACCCTATTACCCTAGAAATGCCAGACCCTCCAACAAGGTAGGAGTGGTTCTTTCCACACAGCAGAGTTGAGTCTTACCTCTAAGACCTAACCAAAGGATTTAGAAAGCTACCTTTTAAGTCTGTGCAGCAGAACTCTAGAACAGGTGCCAGGCATGGTGGCTCACACCTCCCAACATTTTGGGAGGCCAAGGTGGGCAGATCACCTGAAGTCAGGAATTCGAGGCCAGTCTGGTCAACATGGTGAAACCCCATCTCTACTAAAAATACAAAAATTAGCCGGGCCTGGTGGGAGGTACCTCTAAACCCAGCTACTCAGGAGGCTAAGACAGGAAAATCGCTTGAACCCAGGAGGCAGAAGTTGCAATAAGCCGAGATCATGCCTACAGAAAACCACAAGATAACCAGATAGCCATCACAATGTTCAACCTCAAGGTTAGATATTGAAAAACCCAAGAGTATGACGACTCTGAGCTGACATTTAAGTCCAGCCACTAGAAGCTTTCATCACTTTTTCTCCCCCTGCCATGTATAGATTTGAAGTATTTCCTTGCAAAAATTTTAGACTTGAGTTTTCTAGTGGAATACAAGCGAATTTCCATATATCTCGAAGGTATCAAAGAGCTCCAATGTAAAGCAGACACTAGTCATGTTGGTGACATAATTCTTGCTTAGAATAAGCCTGGACACCCTCAGGAAGAGGGCCTCAGGAGATCAAGATCAAATGCAGGTAGTGGAAAAGTAACTGAAGGCTCAGTTGAATGGTAGAGTCTGATACTTGCAATGTTATAATTGAGCCTTAGGAAGCTGGCACTTTAGCATCCCTTTCCCTACCAAAGGTTGCATATCTTTAGTTATGACTATAAGCGAGAAGGTAACTAAGTCCTTTTAAGCTCAGGAAAGTTGTAAGCTTGAGTGTACTTGAGTTAGGAATTACCTTGAAGCAGGTTCTTATATTACTTTCTTAGGAACATCTGGTTTCCCTTTCCTTAAAAAAGGGTGGTAGGAGGACCAGGCACAGTGGCTCACGCCTGTAATCCCAGCACTTTGGGAGGCTGAGATGGGTGGATCACAAGGTCAGGAGTTCAAGACCAGCCTGGCCAACATGATGAAACCCCATCTCTACTAAAGATACAAAAAATTAGCCAGGCATGAAGGCAGGTGCGTGTAATCCCACCTACCTGGAAGGCTGAGGCAGGAGAATTGCTTTAACTTGGGAGGCAGATGTTGCAGTGAGCCAAGATCGAGCCATTGCACTCCAGCCTGGGCAACAGAGTGAGATTCCACCTCAATTAAAAAAAAAAAAGGGTAGGGGGTGGGATTTATGCTGGCGATCAAGGGTCACTTGCTGGCTTCTTATCCTATGCGATTAAGATTGTAGACTCAAGCGTTCCCCAGAGGTGGGCTGTAGTTAAGCCCTACTGTTGCCTAGGAACATCAGAGGATTCGTGTATTGGGGTTAGAGGATCAGAAGAAGCCAAATGACAGGAATCAATTTTACCATGGACTTCCCCTATTTGTATCTATACACAAAGCCTGCCCAGAGGATTGTGAGTGGGTAATGCCTCTACACTGAAGAACAAAAGAAGCAATCCCTTGTCATCTCATCTTAACGAGAACATAGACGGCAAGAGGCTTATTTTGAGTGCTTTATTTTAAGTCCAGTTAGTGATTTGACACAGTCCTTTTCTTGCACAGGTAGCAGATGAAGCCTAGAGTTGCCACCACACCTGCTAAGGTGGCCACAGCAGCCACAGCTTTGGAAGCAACATCCCCAGTAGTCTTGTGCCCATTGGTGTCTGTAACATCTACAAAGCAAGCAGATATTTGAGTCTTAAGATCAGCATTTTTAAATAGGGTAAGTTTAAGCCTTACATAAGGCTCTCCAGAGAAGGGGATAAAACTAAGCTTATGTGGGAAATTTGCAATATTGAATACACTTACCCTGTGATCCTGCCTCTTCCCTTGTTTCACTCCTGCTTTTCTGCCCACGGCTCCCACTTGCTTTTAGCAGCCTCAGATCAGATGGGCCGATACCTAGGAAAAACCTTAGAGTCTCAGCCTGTTTAATACAACATTTCATGCTAGTCGATGTGGTTAGCTGTCCCCTGAGGGTGTGATCCCACAGGTTCATTAAGACTTTCTCAGGTAAAGATATGGGATAACAGGAACATAAACTAATACAGACAAGTTTAGCCATAGCATGTTAAGATGCACATACTCTGACCTAATCCTACTAGAAACATATCCTGAATTTCTAGATAAAACAGGTTAGAGACCAAGTTCTAGATCAGTAAGTAGAAGATATGATCCCATTGGCTTTGAAGTGATTTCTAGGAGGGCACATAGGAGACTTAATAGAAGCCTACCTCTGGGAAGAGAGACAGTCTTTTATTCTTCTATTGTTTAGACTTACCACAGGTACATAGTATATGTAAGCATTGACCTCTTGGCATAAAAAGCCAAGAACTTGAATCCAGGAAGTACTCCAGGCTTTAGGTCCATACCTCTGAATGAGGAGTCATCTGACAACAGGAGAATGGGTCCCGGGAGACTGACTGTCATTGTCTTTGCTTCAGTGGTCCCTGTGGCTGGAGACAGACAATCAAGTTTGTGTTTGGCCTCTGGAATAGTGGTTCAATACGTGTGTCAATTCAGTGCTTAGAAGCAGAAACTCTATGGGATATCTAGTTCATGTCTTTTGTCCTGCCTTTGCAGGAGAGGTTGTGCCCTTTACTGTAAAAATGGGTTGGATTCTTGGGGTCAGGTGTGGTGGCTTGCACCTGTAATCCCAGCACTTTGGAAGGCCAAGGTGGATCAACTGAGGTCAGGAGATCGAGACCAGCTGGCCAACATGGAGAAACCCCAACTCTACTAAAAATACAAAATTATCCGGGCATGGTGGCATGTGCCTGTAATCCTAGCTCCTCGGGAGGCTGAGGCAGGAGAATCGCTTGAACTCAGGAGGCGGAGGTTGTGATGAGTCAAGATCACACCATTGCACTCCAGCCTGGGCAACAAGAGTGAAACTCAGTCTTTAAAAAAAAGATTAATTCTTAAAGTAGTTGTCTATAGAACTAGACAAGAACCTGTTCATCTTAGACCCATCACATGAGTAAGGTAGACTGGGCCAAGAAGTTTTGACTGAGACAACAAGAGCTCTTGGCACTAAGTGAAGACTTAGTCATACCTGGCCTTAAGATCTTCTATTCTGAAAAGTTCATACTTACTTTGCTTTGAATTAGAATCACAGAAACGGGGATGTGAAGTTTTTACCTCGCTTGTGCCTAGATGACACAGGGCAGGTCACAGAACACAGAGGGGAGTCAGGAGAGAGTCGATTGCAGATTAAGGCACTGCAGTGGAAGTAGACCTGGGGACAGAGAAAGTTAAGTGGAATTGATGCACTCACATTTAACCTGTCCCTGGTGACTTCTGAATCACTTACCAGGCTAGAGAGCACATGGGCTTCTGATACAAAGGCAAAAGCCTTCACGTCAAACCTCTGATAGTGATCAGGATGGGTCACAGAGGAGCTGACTGGATGGAAGGTAGTCAGGTAGTTGTCCAGGTTGTATGCACAGCTAGGAGGTATGCACCAGGAAGGGATGTCAGTCACATGCATTCTGGAGTCAAATTCAACATCTGCCCAGATTTAGTTATATGTAATGTCTTCAGGACTATTGCCATATTTACCTTCTACCAGCACCTTCGTTTTACTCAGCATTTCTTACCTGACCTATAATACCTATGAAGTCGTAAGTTGTATATGCTAGTTATATTTTAACTATTTTAGCGGTACCCATTTTCCAACCAAACGAGAAATACAAGTTATATAATTTCAGGAGACACTGGCTTCTTTCCAAATATGACTATTCTATTAAAAAGAATGAGATCCAGTCATTTCCAACAACATGAGTGGAACTAGAGATTATGTTAAGTGAAATAAGCCAGGCACAGAAAGAAAAACATCACATGTTCACTTATTTGTGGGAGCTAAGAATTGAAACAATCGAATTTATGGACAAAGAGTAGAAGGATGATTACCAGAGGCTAGGAATGGTAGAGGGGCCCTGGGGGATGATGGAGAGATGGTTAATGGCTACAAAATAAAATAAAATAAAATAAGACCTACTATTTGATAGTGCAGTTGGGCAACTATAGTCAATAAAAATTATAGGCCAGGCATGGTGGCTCACGCCTGTAATTCTAGCTCTTGGGAGGCCAGCGTGGGTGGATCACCTGAGGTCAGGAGTTTGAGACCAGCCTGGCCAACATGGTGAAACCCCATTGCTATTAAATATACAAAAATTGGCTGTGCATGGTCGCAGTTGCCTGTAATCACACCTACTCGGGAGGCTGAGGGAGGAGAATCATTTCAAACCAGGAGGTGGAAGTTAGTGAGCTGAGATTGCACCATTGCACTCCAACCTGGGCAAGAGCAAAACTCCATCTAAAAACATATATACATATTTTAAAATGATTAAGTGTAATTGGGTGGCATATAACTCAAAAGATGAATGAGGGGATGAATACTCAGTTTTCTATGATGTGCTTATTTCACATTGCATGCCTGTTTCAAAACATCTTACAAACTCCGTAAGAATGTACCCATGAAAAAGAAATATGATTGTATCTCAGGCAGTGTATGTTGGTGACAAGTAGAGAATACCTGCCATTTTATAGTTTTACGTGCCAGCAGGTGAATGATGCTATAAGGAACATAGCAGGTTAGGTGGTAAATATAATACCAAGGAAAGAAGAGTTAAACCAGGGTGAAGGGAAAGTAAGGTCATCCTCATGATAAGGGGTAACGCTGTCTTCAGTGAGGTGCAGGAATCAGCTGTGTGGATGCATTGGCCACTCATGGTCCCAAAGCTGGAGTATACCTGAATGTTAAGAGCTTAGCAACTGAGGTGGGGCATGGTGGCTCATGCCTGTAATCCCAGCACTTTGGGAGGCCAAGGTGGGCAGATCACCTGAGGTCAAGAGTTTGACAGCAGCCTGGTGAACATGATGAAACCCTGTCTCTACTAAATGTACAAAATGCCTGTAATCCCAGCACTTTGGGAGGCTGAGGTGGGTGGATCACGAGGTCAGGAGTTCAAGACCAACCTGGCCAAGATGGTGAAACCCCATCTCTACTAAAAATACAAAAAAATTAGTCAGGTATGGTGGTGGGAGCCTGTAATCTCAGCTACTCAGGAGGCTGAGGCAGAGAATTGCTTGAACCTGGGATGCAGAGGTTGCAGTGAGCTAAGACTATGCCACTCTACTCCAGCTTGGTGACAGAGTGGGACTGTCTCAAAAAAGAAAAATAAACAAAAATTAGAGAAGTTTGGTGGCACATGCCTATAATCGCAGCTGCTCAGGAGGCTGAGGCATAAGAATCACTTGAACCCAGGAGATAGAGGCTGCAGTGAGCTGAGATCATGCCACATCACTCCAGCCTAGGCAACAGAGCGAGACTCCATCTCAGGGAAAAAAAAAGAAAGCTTAGCAACTGAGCTACCACAGCTTCAAGAAAGCAAAGGTGCAGTTCTAGGTAAGTGCAGACTACTCCATAAGAATGAGTGAGATCCAGTAGGATAGAACATGGCAGGAGAGCAATGAGGACAAACACTTATGTGTACAAGTATGTGGCTACAACCTCAGAACCTCACAGGGTTCAGATTCTAGAGTCAGATGGGTATTTCTAATCCAAGCTCCATTGCTTACATATTGTTTTGGGCTGGTTATTTAGGCAGCAAGCTTGGGTTTCTTCATGAAGTAAGATGACTAGTACAACTAGTGGATGTGGAATACAAAGCACTGTGCCTGGCACGTGGTGGTTGTTCAACAGATGGATAGAGACTAGAGATCAGTCTTTCCAGATGATGAATCTGTATTAGAGCCAGACTTTCTGGGGCTGGGGAGTATCTCATTTCTTAAGATTCAAAGGTGATTGGAAGGCAGCATGTGGCCAAGCATGGTGGCTCACACCTGTAATCCCAGCACTTTGGGAAGACGAGGTGGGTGGATCACCTGACGTTAGGAGTTCGAGATCAGCCTAGCAAGCATGGCAAAACCCTGTCTGCACAAAGAATCCACAAGTTAGCTGGGTTTGGTGGCACACCCCTGTGACTCCAGCTACCCAGGAGGCTGAGGTAGAATTGCTTGAACCCGGGAGGCAGAGGCTACAGTGAAACAAGATCGTACCACCGCACTCCTGCTTGGGTGACAGGCTGAGACTCCATCTCAGAAAAAAAACAAAAACAAAAACAAAACAAAACCCAGAAGGCAACACAAGTCCTGATTAAAAAACAAGGACTACATCAGGGTCTCACGTGACTGAATGCCCTTCTGAAGCCCAAGCGGGTTTATTCCCGTCACTGGCAAGTTCAGATGGATTAGCAGGGCAGCCCAATAGTACAGGGAGTACGTACCCATCCACGACAATATTCCACTTGGGGAGAGAGCCTGGATCCATGGTGGATGTTGCCCAGCAGTCATCTAAGACCAGCTTGATGTTGGGGTCATCCCTGTTTAGGACTCTCACTTCCATGTAAATTGGTTGGCGGAGAAACCTCACTAGAGGGTACTCATTGTTCTCATAAGGTTGTTGGTAGGAATTACCTGAAATTGAATGATATTCAAGTAGTTGATGGCTGCAACACATATTCACAGGTCACTACCACTCAGTCTGGCAGTATCAGGAAGTTCATTTTAGGGAGGAGTTCAAGAATATTTAAGCGATTTCACAGACTGCAGTCTCTTACCTGGGTAGCTTTGCAGGATTAAGGTAAATGGACCTGACCTCACTGAGGCCACTGGAGGAGTAAGACTTTCAACATTGATGTTTAGTAGGATGTCATTCCTGCTGTAAGAACACTTCACTGTCATTCTGTAAGAGTTTGGAGGAGGGAGGGTACAGAGAATTTTAGGTTAAAAAATTGCTTGAGTTAAGGCCAAGCACGGTGGCTCATGCCTGTAATCCCAGCACTTTGGGAGGCTGAGGCAGGTGGATCACAAGGTCAAGAGATCGAGATCAGCCTGACCAGCATGATGAAACCCTGGCTCTACTAAAAATATAAAAATTAGCTGGGCATGGTAGCACATGCCTGCAGTCCCAGCTACTCGGGAGGCTGAGGCAGGAGAATCGTTTGAACTCAGGAAGTGGAGGTTGTAGTGAGCCGAGATCACACCACTATACTCCAGCTTGGTGACAGAGCTAGATTCTCTCTAAAAAAAAAAAATTGCTTAAGTTTAAACTAGAGCTTAAGAATCAAATAGCAATTGTACCCCACCTGAATTCACTGTCTCTAGATATTTTGCTTGAAGGAAGATCCATCCAGTGAGCATGTATTTCATTTTCATAGATGATTTTATCATCTTCGAACTTAAATGTCAGAGAAAGTGGATTAACCGCCAGTTATGTCAAAGATGAGTCTTAACCTCATACCATCCGGCCAGTACTAACCTTATATCTTGTTCCACATCCATTCAGGGGTATGTGGAACCGTACCAGCCCCTGAGACTGAGCCTTGAAGACAGGCTGACAGGATGAGTTTCCCACCCTCAGAGTACCCAGGTCGAGAGCTGGTCGTGTTTGGTGGCTGTAAACCTCGAAGTCCATAAACCCATCCTGGGTGCAGTGCTCCCCTGTAACTAGACAGCAGTGAAGGTTTAGAGAAAACAAGGTTGTCTGCCATGACACTGTCTTCTCCCAACATGATGTGTTACAAGGGAGAAATTCTAACTTAGCAGGAGGCATCAGAATTTGTCTTAAAGTCTGTGAGGAAACTTTGATCAGCAGCTTGAATTACAAGGGGAGCTGAAGTTAACTGCTCTGTATGAGAGTGGAACTTTTCATCCAAAGGAGGGACCAGGAAACATAGGCAGAAGTGCTGTATAAGACCAGGTGAGAATCCTGATGAAGGGTGGAAGTGACTTAAGATTAAACTTCACGTGGCTTTAAGTACAGCACCTATGTTATTGTATCCTTTCTTTGTATTCTCACAAATCCTGAGTAGTTTGGGGACAAACTGAGGCAGGAATTTATTTTCCCTATGTGGCTTGACCTGTGCAGATCAGATTAAACAGAAGCACAGGGTAGAGGCAATGCTAAACCAGAGATACTCTGTATTCCTTTAAGAATTTGCAGGAGTCTGGGGAGGAAGAAACAAACTTTTAATCCTAATTAGAAATTTGAACATTCTTACCTAGATGGTAGGCTCAGGCTCCTAAGCCAAAACATCTAGATTACTTAACCATGGAGCAGTTACCATGAGATCTACCTATGTAAAGATCTTAAAAATCTTATAGTTAGGACCCCATCATAGCAGTTAGACTGTTTCTAATCTGACTAGGCTTTAGTTTCTTCAATCTGTAAGCAATACATCCGAATGTGACCTTCTATACATTTTCCCTACAAAAAGAGCTAAGGGAGAAAAAAGGTAGAACATGGTTTTAATAAAAGGCCTTTACCTATGGAAACTGGTGACTCGCAGAGACACTCAGGATCGATCACCATGGATACCGTCTCCAGGTGGAGGAGAAAGGTCAGCTTGAGTGAAGCTAAGTAGAACTGATGGAGTAGGCATTTTTCAGAGAACTGAAATGAGAGAAGAATGTCAATTAGCAGCCATAGCCTGTTGGGGCCTGGAACCATCACAGGGAGGCAGGAAGGAAGTCCACTGAATACTTGCAGGACACATTCCAGACTTATCTGGCTTCCCTTGAAACCAAAACAAGAGACACCCTATCACTTCCTCAGATCTGGATGCATCCCCAGGCAGGAGCTTTATTGCTTTAAACTCATGCCCTGGAGTACCCAGCACTGTACTCTTTGTACTAGGCACTAAAGCTTGAATTAACAGATCAAATTCCAAACACTAGTGGAATCCTCTGCCAAGCCAGGTCTGAGTCAAAAGGACTCTACAGATGTTATAAAATGCTATTGCATAACAGGTACCCCAAACCTAAGGTTATTCTCTGGTATCCCTGGCAGTTCTAGTGAAGACTAACCTCAACAGTGACAGCATGGGATCCTTTTGTTTAGATTAAGGTGTCCTGTTCATTGACCAGGACAGGTTCACCATTAGGTATTTGACAGGTAGTTGCTACTACTCAGTTGGGGGCTTAAACAATTTTAAGACTTAGACGATTTTTCATGACAGAGGTTAAAGAGGTTTCATGTTAGAAAATGAACTTCAGTTACTTGATATTTCACTTATACAAGATGATCAAATGAGGCCTTCTGGAGTTTGAATCTGTTATATTGGCAGTTAGTTTATGCGCAAGTTATCAGCTGTATCAGGACTACCCACAAGAGCGTACTTCAAGTCAGGATTCTGGAGTTCAGTGGTTGATAACTGAACATACTTTTGTTTTGAGCAGAGTTTTGCTGAAATGCAATTTTGTGCCATCTGTTGCTTCTAGATCAATTCCTCTGTCATGCAACTGGCTCACTTCAATGTTCTGGTTTCCAAAGTTCACAGACTTAAGCTTCCCAGGAAACTCTGGTATGGTGACAGTCATGTGTGTGGCATTGCAGGTCACAGGATCTAAAAGGAATGACAGCAAAATGCCAATTACCAGCCTTGATTAAGCTTCTAGGACAATGTCTCCCACACTAAGGTTGCAGCTATCTGGGACCTTACCTGGTGCACAAATAGCTCGTGAAGAGAAGATCATCTTCTGCCCAGGAGCTATAAATGTAAGCTTCAGAGACACCATGTAGAGATGACTGTTACCTTGCTAGGGGGATAAATAACAGTGACCTTCAAAAACATTGGTTACTTGAGTCTCTAACCAGTATGCATCGTCTTAGCAAGCATCTATTCAAGTATTGAGCACTACTTGGACACAAGTAGGATTTAGGTGTTTGTTCAATGACTGTTCTGGAGGTATACTAGTTTTAATCCTTGTTTTAACATCCGGAAGAGTGTTATCTAGATCACCTGTAGCCAATCACTTCTGGGCAGATAAGATTTGTCCTTACTCCACGACTGTTTTAAAGTATCAGCAGCCAGACAATGTTTTTAAGCCTCAATCCATTTGTGTTCTTAATGGAAAATAGGACTATTCTTGAAGTGGTTGACATTTGAGCCCTTATGTGTCAAGACCTGTCCTAGGTACTTTAACAGATGAATTCATTTAGTATAGTATTCAGACTATTGGCCTGGAAAGCACCAATACTTACTATAAAAGATAGGACAACGATAACCCAAACAGAGCCCATTAGCCCATAAAGCTTTTAGGAATATGCCTATTCTATGTTGTACTATAGATTTAAGACTATAAAAAAAAAAGACCAGATTGAGGTAAGAATCATGTCTATTTTTTTGAGAAAGAATCTTACTCTGTTGCCTAGGCTGGAGTTCAGTGGCACCATCTCAGCTCACTGCAACCTCCACCTCCCAGGTTCAAAAGATTCTCTAACCTCAGCCTCCTGAGTAGCTGGGATTATAGGTATGCACCACCTCACCCAGCTAATTTTTTGTATTTTTAGTAGAAACAGGGTTTCACCATGTTAACGAGGCTGGTCTCAAACTCCTGACCTCAAGTGATCTGCCCACCTCAGCCTTCCCAAGTGCTGGGATTACAGGCATGAATACCCAGGGAAGTGTTTGGCACTTAACAGGCATTAAAATGCTTGAATGGGTTGTATTGTAAGTTAATGTGAAGACATGGTTGAGATCATGCTTGGATTCAGGAATACTGGCCTATGCTTTGGTAGTACAAAGAAAGACTCCACACCTACCACATAGTGAGTCACTCCAGTGGCATTGAATGGCACATGGAAGGTCATCCTGTTGTTGTCAAACAGGAGGTTGAAGCCTTCCATCATAGCTTCCGACAGGGTCAGAGTTTTGGCTTTTGCACCGTCACCAACCTCAATGCTCCATCCCATCTGAACTTCTGTCTGCTGAAGTCAAAAGCTTTGTTTAGAGTGCTGGTGCTCCCTTAACCAAGACTCTGGTAGTCTAACAATTTGTCAGGTTAAAGGTAATATCAACTTTAACAGAATTAAAAGTTAAGGTCTGATTTTAAAAATTTTCTTTCATACCTGAGTAGCATCAGCCAAACCAGAGAAGATCCGAGGCAAGGAAAACTAGAGGAAGAGAATTGTGATGTAAGACTTTGATTTGGAGGTGGATGTTTCTGAATTCATGTCACCTGCCAGAGAAATTGCTGTGTAGTTATCACACCAAGAAGCCTGGTTGTGGGATGCAGTGGAAAAAGTACATGAACCCTGACTGAGCCCTTAGATGTTATTATACTTCTTTGAACTTCTGATCCCGAGAGGCAGTTGGAAGATCTAAGCTCCTTTCCAGTTGTAAGTTGGGACACTTTCTTTCTGAGACAGTTTTGCACTTGCCACCCAGGCTGGGGTGCAATGGTGCAATCTCAGCTCACTGCAACTGCCATCTCCTGGGTTCAAGCGATTCTCCTGCCTTAGCCAAGTAGCTGGGATGATAGGCATGTACCACCACACCCATCTAATTTTTTGTATTTAGCAGAGACAGGGTTTCACCATATTGGTTGGGCTGGTCTTGACCTCCTGACCTCAGGTGATCCACCAGCGGCCTCCCAAAGTGCTGGGATTACTGCATGAGCCACCGCACCCAGCTGGGACACAGTTCTTAAACATTCACTCTTTCACCTGTGTCCATAGAAATCAGGTACTATGTAAAGCCATGCAGTTCTATCATTGTTATGGAGTTGCTTTTATGTCAGTGTTATTTTTTGTTGTCCATTGTTGACATTAGCCATGTTAGACTATAAATCCCTAAATATGCGACCGGGCTGTTTTGTTCTCTTATTGCATCTTAGCATCTGGGGTAGGACCTGGAACATGGCACACATTCCATTTGTCAGATGATTAGTGTGAGTACAACTACCAATAAAACCCTTTCTATTCCCATGCATGGTATGCCAAGTACCATGTACACACTCAGCCAATTCTTAGAGCCACCCTATGAGGTGAACATGATTGTTCTATCATTTTGGACTTGGAAACAAAGCCTCAGAGTAGTTAAACCATCATTACAAGAAAATTGGCAAATACAGGATTAAATCCTGGTCCAATTTCTAAGCCGAGCGCTGGTTAGATCATCGTATTCCCCCTGCAATAGCCATATACTTCAGGTAGTCAGCCCGTTTCACTCACAGACATTGAATCCTTTTTGCAGGTTGTAGCTGCTGAAAGCCCATGGGTCTCTTCTACCTGCATAGCTGGACAGAAGAACTGGTACATGACAGCTCCATGTCTTATAGCAGCATTGTCATTCATGAGCTTGAGGGTCATCTGGTGTCCACCATGCTGTGTACAAATAGCATAGTGGGAACAGAGTAGGTGCTGGTACCTCCATGGGATTCTAGAATACCGTCTGACCCAACTGAGTGGCAAAACTCTTAAAGTGACCAATACCACAAGTGCTGGAAGGTACCTCATTCCTCTACCAGGAGACTAGCTAGCCCATTGCAACCCGTTATTGAAGACTCATGCTCATAGGCCAGTTTTAGCATCAGGAAATGGAGTTCCATTTCTATTTCGCTTATGTCTACCCTATGTCTCAATACCATGGTCCTGGCTGAATTGATTTGGGGCTTCTACCCAGGTTATCTGAATACTTATTAAGCACTTAAATAGCTGCCATTGTGCTGGGTAGAGCTACCTTTGCTATTACCCCTGACCTTAGGAAGCTCAGTATAAAGGCAGAGTCAGCCAACCTTTTTCCATTATGTGTTAGCAACTTTCAGACTCTGTGGGCCACATAAAGTACATAGCATGTTTCCTTAAGAGAACTTAAAAAGACAAAAGCCAGCTGGGTATGGTGGCTCATGCCTGTTATCCCAGTACTTTGGGAGGCCAAGGCAGGCGGATTGCTTGAGCTCAGGAGTTCAAGACCAGCCTGGGCAACATGGAGAGACCCTGTCTCTACCGAGAAAAAAAAAAAAAAAAAAGCAAAAGTTAACTGGGCATGGTGGTGTGTGCCTGTGGTCCCAGCCACTGGGGAGGCTGAGGTGGTACTAAGACATAGGGTAGGAGATTGTTTGAGCCCGGGAAGTGGGGGTTGCAGTGAGCTGAGATCACACCACTGCACTCTAGCCTGGGTAACAGAGTGAGACCCTGTCTCAAGATTAAGATGAAACCCGTTCTTAGTTTGAAGACAAACAAAAAGCAGCCATGGAACTAGGCATAGTGGCCCATGCCTATAATCCCAGTGCTCTGGGAGGCTGAGGTGGGAGGATCCCTTGATGCCAGAAGTTTGAGGCCAGCCTGGACAACATGGTGAAACCCCCATCGCTACAAGACAAAGATTAGACAAGCATAGGTTGCATGCCTGTGGCCCCAGCTAGTGGGAAGGCTGAGGCAGGAGAATCCTTTGAGCCTAGCAGTTCCAGGCTGCAGTCAGCCATGATTGCAGCCACTGCTTTCCAGCCTGGGCTACAAAGTAAGCCTGTCTCGGAAAGAGGCCATGGACTGGATTTGATGGTTGGCAGGCACTGGGTCTAAGAGAATGCAACTCTAAGCCCTCTATGGTTGAGAAGGTCTGTTTTAGAAAGAAATTACTGGATTTTTCATGAAGACATATGATTACTTCATTGGTTGATCATAGAGGGCCTTAGTGGACCAGATGACTTACAGTTCAAGCCTGTTTACAGAGTAGGGTCTAAAAATGTATCTGCACAAAGTTTACACAGCTGACTACTTGCACCAGAATCAGATGGTGTAGACTGTTAGCCATGCAGATTCCCAGAACTCACCCAGGCCTATGTCCAACTTGTCAATTACATCCGAACTTTCCAAACTACAACTTGCTAGCTTCTGCTTAGACAGGTTGCTTTTATTGCTCCTAATATTCCTAATTGGGCAATACTGTTGCTTGGCAATAGAAAAACCCTTACTGCTTAGCTGCTGTTTGCCTTTTAACACCTGTTTCTATAACGTTAGTGTTTTCTATTTGCTAGCACCAAAATAGCCTTCCATCTGACGTGAGGGTTTACAGATCAAAACAGCTCATGTTTCAGCATTTGTTGTATCCAGGTTTGGAACCAGGTCTGAATCTATAGAACATCATTAGTCTTTAGTTACCCCATGGAGAAGTTACCAAGACTCTCATCTTCTAATGGGCAGAGGCTTGACAGGGCTAGATAACTTACTGGAAATTACTCCTAAGTAGTGGTGGAGCTGGGATCAAGGGCTCAAGTACTCAAACAGCAGGATTTCTCATCCTCAACGCTGACATCTCAGGCCTGGTAATTACAGTGAGGCACCTTGGGTAGTGTTGGTTGTCTGCTAGCATCCTTGGCTTGTACCCACTAGATGCCGGTAGCAACTCTTCTACACCCAGTTGTGATAGCCAAAGATGTTTCTAGATGTTGCCAAATATCTTCTAGACAGATTTTTTTTTTATGGAGTTTCGCTCTTGTTGCCCAGGCTGAAGTGCAATGGTGCAATCTCAGCTCACTGCAACTTCCACTTCCCAGGTTTAAGCCATTCTCTTGTCTCAGCCTCCCAAGTAGCTGGGATTACAGGTGATTACCACCACATCCGGCTAATTTTTTATATTTTTGCTAGCGATGAGGTTTCACCATGTTGGCCAGGGTGGTATTGAACACCTGACCTCAGATGATCCACCCGCCTTGGCCTCCCAAAATGCTGGGATTACAGACATGAGACACCACACCAAGCTTGGACAGATTATAACAGAAAAAAAGAGCCACACACAAGACACCACCCCCTTGGTTGAGAGCCACTGCTTTACTCCAAAGAGTAAGTTCTTAACCAAGTTTACTACCAGTAACTATAGGTTACTGTGTGCTTCCCCAAGTACTGCCCAAAGCAACTACTTACCACTCTCCTGGTGCAGTTATCATAGGTAGCCCTCATGGTGAGCTTTTCTGGGTCCAGGAAGTAAGGGCAGTTCGGCATGTCAAGACCAAAGGGATCTGCCAAAGCCAGAGCAGTTTAGACGGGATGGCTGAGTACATTTCAGTGACAGTCCAAAGCTACAGAATCAAGACCACCAGTCCATTTCTAAGGCACTTCAGTCCCTTCACTTCTGCCCCAACTCAGTGATAGGACTTTAGCTGTGAGATACTAGAACTTGCAACCAGAAGTTTCCCAGAGATGCTCATGTAAGACACACTTTCAAAGAAGACAGGTCTTCCCTGCTGGGTGGCCTCATGCAAATCAGGTATCCCCATGGCATCATGGGAGTTGGATGCCATTGCTGTAGGAGTTTGGGTACTCTGCTCCCCAAACAGGTTTGGCCCAAGCCAAAGGCTCCCTGCTAATCAGGACTGTGATAAGATAACACACATTACCTACCCACCACAGATGCGTGCCATTTCTTGGTGCCAGGACTGCTCCGGAACTCCACCGTTATTCCCCTTTCATCGCAAATGACAGTGCCTAGAGAGCAAAGGAAGCATTTGGGGGCTTTGAGCCATAAAAGATGCAACTCCTGCAAAAATGTGTAGACTCCTCTCAGATGGGAAGGATGCCAGATGAGGGAGGCAAGGATTGTCCCCCACCCTAAGAGAGCTCACAAACAAGCAAGACAATGGCAACGTAATATATCAAGAACTGTAAGAAAAGTATCAGGCATCCAGGCTTTCTGAAGGAGCCAGATCAACACCTTGATGATAGAGCTGACGGAAGCAGGTCCGAAAAACTGATAAAAGCTTTGTCAACAGGTTTTGCAAATTGAAGTTAAAAGAAGCCAGCTGGGTGCAGTGGCTCATTCCTGTAATCCCAGTATTTTGGGAGGCTGAGGCGGGCAGATCACGAGGTCAGGATATTCTGGCTAACACTGTGAAACCTTGTCTCTACTAAAAATACAAAAAAGTAGCCGGGCATGGTGGTACGCACCTGTAGTCCCAGCTACTCCAGAGGCTGAGGTAGGAGAATCACATGAACCTGGGAGGTGGAGGTTGCAGTGAACTGAGATTGTGCCACTGCACTACTCCAGCCTGGGCAACACAGCGAGACTCCATCTCAAAAAAAAAAAAAAAAAAATCCTAGGTAAGTCCGAGAATGCACTTTTTTTTTTTTTTTTTTTAAGATGGAGTCTGTCACCCAAGCTAGAGTGCAGTGGTGCAATCTCAGCTCACTGCAACCTCGCCATCCGGGTTCAAGCGATTCTCTGGTCTTGGCCTCTCAAGTAGCTGGAGTTACAGGTGCCCACCACCACACCTGGCCAATTTTTGTATTTTTAGTAGAGACAGGGCTTCACCACATTGGCCAGGCTGGTCTCGAATTCCTGATCCACCCGCCTCAGCCTCCTAAAATTCTGGGATTACAGAGCTACTCACTTGACATTCACTTGAGCCAGAGGTTGCAGAGTGGAAAATGATGGGCAAAACTTGGTCTTAAATTTTTTTTTTTGAAGATTGCGGCTCCTAAAGATGAGGGCTTAGTGTTGTGGTTTGCTCTTCTGTGGATACCATAAAGCTTGAGGCAGTGAGCGACTGAAAGGCAGTGCAGATTTTTTGAGTTCTTTCATTTAGCAGGGATAGCTAGTCTACCGGTTAGCAGAGAAATGTTCCAGTAACGCAACCAAGGTAAAAAAGGGGGCGAATGGAGGTTGTCTGAGCCAGGCTTGTTTCTTGGCTGGCTAGGCCCTCCAGCTGCAACCTGTTTTCTCTAAGAGGACTTCCCTTACCCAAGAGTCATACCTGGAAAGGCAGGATTCACCAACGGAGAAACACCTACTGAGTTCACCGAAGTCACAAGGGTGAAGAAGAGAGCAATCGACCTGTAAGTGCTAGAAAGAGACAGGGAGGTAGTTAAGGAAGAACGGACTTCAACAAAGGTATCATACCCCCTCCCTCTACTTCCAGAATTACTCACCTCCAGCCTGCACTGATCCAGCCTGGGGGACTCCAAGAGTCTCCTCTCCGCTTGGACGCCATAGCAGAAGGCACTATCGGATCAATCAGGTAGAGGGTGGGCTGCTCCTTGTTTTTATATCAGGAAGCCAGTACCATCCACACCCTCTCCCCATTGGGGGCACCTGAATTTTCTCTCATTCTCCCAGCTGAAAGGAAAGGATTGGGGAAGGAAGTGGCCTCTCTGATTCCTGACAGCTTGCATTGGGTATTCGGCCAGCTGCCCCTGCGGGCCAGGCATGAAATCAGAGTTCCCTGCAATCAGCTCCAGGTGAGTAAATTGGTGTTTTCCCTATACCTTTTGGGAAAATTAGGATCTTTTGAGCAAATTATTTACAACTGCAATGTAGAGTGAAAGAGAATCATGGGCTTTATTGAGGAAAAAAAGTCTTGTTCACACAACTAAACTTCTTTTTTGAGACACAGTTTTACTCTGTCACCCAAGCTAAAGTGCACTAGTGCAATCTCAGCTCACTGCAACCTCCATCTCTTGGATTCAAGCGATTCTCCTGCCTCAGCCTCCTGAGTAGCTGGAATTACAGGTATGCACCACGATGCCTGGCTAATTTTTGTATTTTTAGCAGAGACAGGGGTTTCACCATGCTGGTCAGGCTGGTCTTGAACTCCTGACCTAGGTGATCCACCCACCTCAGCCTCCCAAAGTGTTGGGATTATAGGCATGAGCCATTGCGTCTAACCTAAAACCTTTTAAGTAACATCTAGTCTCCTGGCTACTGCAGAAGTCACCCTGATAATGCACATGAAGTGTCTTTAAAAGAATGAATGAAGCTTTATTGACCCCCAAGTATAAAAGCTTAAGTTTACCACAAAAAAATACAGGCAATTACAGAAAGATATAAAGAAAAGGCCAAAGACATTCATAATAGTGCCACTGCTAATATTTAGGTGGGTAACTTTATAGATGTGTTTCTACAAACACCACACATAATTAAAAAAAAAAAAACTGGGGGAAAGTTTTTGTTTTGAGACAGAGTCTCCCTCTATCACCCAGGCTGGAGGGCAGTGCTGCAATCTCAGCTCACTGCAACCTCTGCCTCTCAGGTTCAAGTGATTCTCCTGCCTCAGCATTCCAAGTAGCTAGGATTAAAGCATGCACCACCACGCCTAGCTAATTTTTGTTTTTTTAGTAGAGATGGGGTTTCACCACGTTGGTCACGCTTGTCTCGAACTTCTGACCTCATGATCCACCTGCCTCGGCCTCCCAAAATGCTGGGATTACAGGCGTGAGCCACCACACTCAGCCAAAAACTGGGAGGAAAGTTTAAGTACTGTTTGGTAATCTGCTACTGCTACTTTATAACCTATTAAACATAAAGCTCTTCATCACCATTTTAAGGTTCCATAGTATTCAATGTTGAGATAAATCCATGTTTATATAACTTCCTTAATTATGGGCATTAAGGTGGCTTGCAGTTTTTCGTCATTATAAGCAACAATATGATGAGCATTCTGATACATTTTCTTGGTTAACCATCAAGATAAATTCCTCAAAGTAAAACTTGTGGGTAAAAAGGAGTAGTGATCAAAATAAACAAGAATGTTATGTTGTTGTAAAGCACTTGGAAGTTTCCCGATGGGGAAACTGAGGCAAAGCAACTTGCCTAAACAATGTTGGGGCCAGGTGGAAAACTCGGATTTCCTGAGGTCTGATCGATGTATTTTTTTACATCTCTCATTGCTCTTTGAGATAACTAGACATCTGCAGCCCATGTTCCAAAATAGGTGAATATAATGCTAGATTCCATACAAGTAGTGGGTGACATTTGCAATTATTAGGTTGGTGCAAAAGTGATTGTGGTTTTTGCCACTACTTTTATTTATGTATTTATTTTTTGAGATGGAATCTCACTCTGTTGCTCAGATTGGAGTGCAGTGGCACGATCTCAGTTCACTACAACCTCTGCCTCCCAGGTTCAAGCGATTCTCCTGCCTCAGCCTCCCCAGTAGCTGGGATTACAGGTGCGCATCACCACACCCAGCTAATTTTTGTATTTTTAGTACAGACTGGGTTTCACAATGTTGGCCAGGCTGGTCTCGAGCTCCTGATCTCAAGTGATCCACCTGCCTTGGCCTCCCAAAGTGCTGGGATTACAGGCATAAGCCACTGTGCCCAACCCTTTGTCACTACTTTTAATGGCCAAAACTGCAGTCATTTTTGCACCAACCTAAACAGTATTGATTCATGTGTTGCCTTTGAGGTGTAACCTGAGGCATCTGAAATAACATTGTAGATTATAGTAGCATTTCCCTGTCTTCCTTGATCAAAAGGGTCACATGGAGCTCTCATTAATATCAGAGATTCCTGGGTCCTCCCCCCGCCAAAAGCTGCTGAATTGGACTCTCCTGAGGACGTGCCTGGGTAATATTTGTTTAATGAGCACCACAGGTGATTCTTATGATCAGGAAAACCTGGAAAATACCCGGAGCTAGTGAGACGAGAAAATCTGTGGTGGCCAGTGGTTAACTCCTTATAGGATTGAGTAGATTACATCTCAGAGGAACTGGGGAGGGGGTACAAAATAGAGAAAAGTTTTTGAGGATAGAGATGGTAAAAGGATCTCATTTTACAGCCAAAGCATGATTCTCCTTTCATGCATATTTTCCAAAAAATGGCACTTTTTCTACAAATGTAATTTATTACCACAACAGTGAAGACTATGATGAGAAGACATTAGAGGGAAAAGGAGTGAAGACGTGAGACTCAGAGCCCTGTTGAGAAGGTGGTCAGATAAGTGAGGGGTTAATGTGCTTATTCAGCCTCCCTCGACCCCACCTCCCTCCACACCTCGCTGCTCATTCCCCTCAGGACGCTGTTTTTTCTCCAGAGTGGGAAGTTTTGCCTTGGAAGAGGGAAGCTTTCATCAGAGCCCCCAGATTATGGGTTTCTAAAAGGTTAAGGGGCAGCACAGAGACCCCAAGCAGGAGATGTGGTGAGAAGGCCTGCTGTGGGCTGATGAAGCCCGTACATGCACCAGAGACTGATTTTGTTTGTCTCATCTAACCCAGACCTGTGGTGCACTAGGGACAGTCACTGAACAAATGGCTCCAGGCCCATGAGCATCAGCATCTAGGATTCTGCTCCGGAAAAACAGGAAGCTATGCTGTGTTCGGCAGCTGACTTTGAATACAAGGAAGAAATAGCTGCTCCATAAAACAGTGTCTCCTAACAGGTAGGAAAAACTAATGTCTTTACAAAAATGATTCTTAGAGGACTAAGTAATGCAACCACACATGGACAGACTTTTCCACAAGATGATGTCAGCCTCTGAAACTCATTCAAATTCCAAAGATAATTATATACAAGTTAATTTCTCTTTCCCTGTTCTGTTTATTCTCCCTAATAATCATTACTGCCCCTCAAAAGAATTGTCTACAGTCCCCATCTCCTTCCTCAATGAAAAACTGTATATATGCATCTGTGCCCCATTGAGGGGTTAGGGGCAATCACTCTGTCATCTCCACCTCCCTTCCCTGCACGTTAATAACTTTGTATGCATTTTTCTCCTATTCATCTGCCTTTGGTCAGTTTATTTTCAGTGAACCTTCAGAGTGCAAAGATGGGAGTTTTCCTCATTCACCTCCTAAGAGAATAAGTAACTCCTGCTTTTTTGACTTTGAGAGAGAAGGAAAGGAAAAATCATTTGGGAAAAACTCAGGCTGCACCTGCACGAAGATAAGCAACTTTGATTAGTGAGCTCCCAGAAAAAAGTTTCCTCCCCTTTTCAGGCATATACATGGTGGGAACTTACACAGGAAAGAGGGGGGTTTACCTAAAACAAACCCACAATTATTAAAACAAGAGAAGCAGGCTTTGTGCTTGCCTAGATACATACCCACAGCTGTGTAAGATAAGGGGTGTTGCACAGACAGCTTTACTGATAAGAGAAGTGAACTCAAACTGCTAGAGATGAGAGAGGAGTTTCTTTAAAAAGCTTTTGAGTTCAGCTGTAACTCAGCAATCCACTTGGACCCCCTTCCCTGCTGCAGAGAGCTTTCTTCTTTCACTTATTATTATTTGACAGGGAGTTTCACTCTTGTTGCCCAGGATGGGGTGCAATGGTGTGATCTCAGGTCACTGCAAGCTTTGCCTCCTGGGTTCAAGAGATTCTCCTGCCTTAGCCTCCCAAGTAGCTGGGATTACAGGCATGCACCACCATGCCTGGCTAATTTTGTATTTTTAGTAGAGATGGAGTTTCTCCATGTTGGCCAGGCTGGTCTCAAACTCCTGACCTCAGGTTATCTACCCACCTTGGCCTCCCAAAGTGGGGATTACAGGTGTGAGCCACCACTACCCGGCCTCTTTCACTTATTAAACTTTCTCTCCAACCCCACCTTTGTGTCCACATTCCTTAATTTTCTTGGAGATAGGACAAAGAACTTGGGGTATTCGTTCAGACAATAAGAAACTGCTATATTAAGGTGCATTGGTGAGACTGCAACAACCCTGTTCACCTCTGTTTTGGTTGAATTGCTTTAGTGATAAAATAATCAACTAAATCATTATAGACTGGGCATGGTGGCTCACGCCTATAATCCCAACACTTGGGGAGGCTGAGGCTAGAAGTGTTAAAACGTGCTCTGAATGAAGAGACCACCCCAAACAGGCTTTGTGTGAGCAACATGGCTGTTTATTCCCCTGGGTATGGGCGGGCTGAATCTAGAAAGAGAATCATTGGAGGGCAGTGGGATAGGAGTTGGTTTTATAGGTTTGGGGTAGGCAGTGGAAAGTTACAGAAGTTATAGTTCAGGGCAGTTTTTGCAAGCTGGGAGGGGGATCATAGGATCTGGAGTCACGAGGCTGACCAAGGTCAGTTACAAAGTCCAATTGCCTTATCAATTGAAGCAGGAATAAGGAACAACAGAGAATTTTTCATTCTTACTTTTCAACCTTTCAGTGTTGATCATTCTTTCTCCTTTTGTGGTTTGCCAGTTACTCCAGGCTTTCCAGTAACTCATCTGGGGTGTCTGTGCAGGTCACAGAGGTTACCATGGTGTCCATGGTGCCGTCAGTTGGCCTAAAAGACCTTACAAGGAGATCACTTGAGGCCAGGAATTCAAAACCAGCTTGGACAGCATGGCAGGACCCTGTCTCTTAACAATTTATTTATTTATATTTTTAAGACAGAGTCTCACTCTGTTGCTGTGCTGGAGTGCAATGGCATGATCTCTGCTCACTGCAACCTCTGCCTGCCAGGTTCAAGCTATTCCTGTGCCTCAGTCTCCCCAGTAGCTGGGACTACAGGCATGTGCTACCACACCTGGCTAAGTTTTGTATTTTTAGTAGAGATGGGATTTCACCGTGTTAGTCTCGAACTCTTGACCTCAGATGATCCATCTGCCTTGGCCTCCCAAATTGCTGGGATTGCAGGCATGAGTCACCATACCTGGCCAAAAAAATTTTTTTAATATAATAATTTTGACTGATTTCTGAGTGATCTACATAAGCTACAGAGTCTAAGGTTCAAGGATGAAAACTCAATAGCATAAAAGTCAAAAGCTGAAATGAATGGATCCAGAGCTTGAGGCTTTGAAAAAAAGTCCAACTCCCTATTGTAAAATGAAGATATTAAAAGGTTTAATATGTAGAGAGGTTTAGTGACTTGCTCCAGGTCATTTACCAAGTTAGTAGCACACAGAACTCCAGTGAGAAACCAGGTTTCCTGATGCCACTCCCTGCCTTTTCTAATACATTTTGATTCTCTCTCTCTCTCTCTCTCTCTCTCTCTCTCTCTCTCTCTCTGTGTGTGTGTGTGTGTGTGTGTGTGCATGTGCATGCAGGGTTTTAAAACTGTTCTCTTGCAGTTCACTTGTCTTTAAAAGTACAAGATGACATTAGTTAGAATTTAGAATATATGATAAATAATATAAAAACTTCTCCCATTTATGCTAATGCAGCTCAAAATAGCTTTCAAATATCAAATATGAAGTTAACTTGGAAAAATAAGATAGACTATGTCAAGGAGAATGTTCTTGAACGTCATATGGTAGTTCCTTTACCAATCTAATATACAATGTTAATGCTGTTTTCCCCTTGGGTCCTTTAGACAGATCCAAGTTGAATAAGCTTTCTGACAGTAATAAATTCAGAAAGAACTAGGATGAAAGCTTTATCGATCTATAAATATAAAGGTAAGGCGGTATCAATATTCAGAAGACAGAAGGCCCAGAAGTCCTTTTTATTATTATTATTATTTTTTCTGAGATGATTCTTGTTCTGTCGCCCAGGCTGCAGTGCAGTGCTGTGATCTCAGTTCACTGCAACCTCCACCGCCTGGGTTCAAGAGATTCTTTTGCCTTCACCTCCTTAGTAGCTGGGCTTACAGGCATGTGCAACCACATCCAGCTAATTTTTTTGTATTTTTAGTAGAGATGGGGTTTTGCCATGTTGGCCAGGCTGGTCTCGAACTCCTGACCTCACATGATCTACCTGCCTTGGCCTCCCAAAGTGCTGGGATTACCACACCTGGTGGAGAAGTTCTAAATAAAAACTCATTTACATACAAATGTTAACACAAATGACCCTATGGCTAAGTAGTTAGGGCAATGATTACTCTTAGCAATGTAGCATATTTCTTTTAGTTGACAGAATATAAGGTATGTTCAGTATTGAAGTTCTTAGAGTGATGCAGTAGATTGAGTGCAAAAGTCTCAATCTTGCTCCCTTCTCTGTGCTCCTACCCTTTGTAATGTGCCTTTGTAGTCAGCCTACTTTACCACCACTGTAATCAAAGTAGGTCAGTTGCCCAATGCCCACAGCAAGTCAATACTCTGAGAAACTGTGTTGCAGCAGAGAAAGAGGTTTAATCACAGGGTCACCGAATGAGGAGATGGGGGGAAACCTCAAATTCATCTCCCCAAGGAGTTAAGGGCTGGGTTTTTTGGTTTTTGTTTTTTGAGACGGAGTCTCCCTCTATCACCCAGGCTGGAGTGCAGTGGCACAATCTCGGCTCACTGCAATCTCCACCTCCCAGGTTCAAGCAATTCCCTGCCTCAGCCTCCTGAGTAGCTGGGATTTCAGGGGCCCACCACCATGCCCAGCTAATTTTTGTAGTTTTAGTAGAGATGGGGTTTCACCATTTTGGTCAGGCTGGTCTTGAACTCCTGACCTCATGATCTACCCACCTCAACCTCCCAAAGTGCTGAGATTACAGGTGTGAGCCACTGTGCCCAGCTGGGGCTAGAGTTTTTTAAGGGTTTTGGAATGGGCCAGTGTGTGATCATTGATTGGTAGAGGGTGGGGTGAAGTCATGGGACAGGGAGATGAAGAAACTATTTTCATGGTGATCCCATTCCTCTGGGCAGGGGTTGGGGCAGTGCTCAAAATGGTTGCTGGAAGGCAGAGCATGGTGGCTCATGCCTGTAATCCTAGCACTTTAGGAGGCCAAGGCAGGCAGATCATTTGAGGTCAGGAGTTTGTGACTACCTTGGCCAGCATGGTGAGACCCCATTTGTACTAAAAATACAAAAAGTTAGCCAGGCATGGTGGTGTGCTCCTACAGTCCCAGCTACTCGGGAGGCTGAAGCAGGACAATTGCTTGAATCCAGGAGGTGGAGGTTGCAGTGAGCCGAAACAACACTGCAGGATACAGTAAATTCCTCTTCGAAGGTTTGGCCTGTTAACTCCCTTTAAACTTCAAGAGGGGGGAAATTGTTAAGTACAATGAGTTCTGAGTTTCTCTTCAAAGAACCAATATGTCAGTATGTTTAGTTTCCCTGTTCTTTGTTCTCTATTTTAAAGTGTAACTTACTCATTCCTTATACCTCCTTGCCCCTAGTTTCAGTAAACAACCCCCTCCTAACCTCTGTATTCACATATTTGGAATCTTTCATCATCCCTAGTCACCTGCTCTGTAACCGTCCTTCCCATGGAAACTATTCACCTGCCATTCTGGCTCATACCCCTGCTCTCTTTAACCAATCAGAATTAGCTTAGACTGTGCTGTCCAACCCTAGCCAATGGGGGAATGACACAGCAGTAGGGACTAGCTGCGTTAGGGATAAGAACCCCCTTCTCTTCCCTTGTCTGGTGTGCTCTTGCCATTGCTCCATTCCCGAGACGCATCCTTCTATAGAATTAAATTTGCCTTGCTGAGAAAATTAATGTTCGAGTCCTATTTCTTTTGTAGCACAGAAAATTTGTTTCTAACAGCTGCACTTGAGCCTGGGTGACAGAGCAAGACTCTGTCTCAATTAAAAAAAAAAAAAAGGTCAGGTGCAGTGGCTCATGCCTGTAATCCCAACACTTTGGGAAGCTGAGGCAGGGGGATGACCTGAGGTCAGGAGAAACCAGCCTGGCCAACATGGTGAATCCCTGTCTTTACTAAAAATACAACAATTCACTGGGCCTGGTGGGGGGGGCACCTGTAATCTCAGCTACCTGGGAGGCTGAGGCAAGAGAATTGCTTGAACCAGGAGGTGGAGGTTGCAGTGAGCCAAGATCACACCACTGCACTCCAGCCTGGGTGACAAGAATGAAACTGTCTCAAAAAAAAAATGGTTGCTGGAATTTGGGGTCTGAAAAATCTCTTAAGTTATCCTTAAGCAAAAAGCCTTAGATTCTGCCAGAGAGCCTGTCTATAGGAACAGCAGAGATGCAAATCAATTCTTAAACAGCCTCACCACCCTAATGTCAGAGAGCTTATCTGCAGGAACAATGGGGATGCAAATGATCAGTATCTAGTACTATGTGACTTTCAGCAGCAAGAAAGTGGGCCAAAGTGCAGCCTGATTAATGCTTAATTGTAGCTACATTTCTGTCCCCAATCTAGCATGCTGTTCTTGTTAACTTAGGTTTCACCACCCCAACCACCAAAATCTGTCAGGCCTTGTGACTTGCTTTGGCCCATAGAATGTGGTGGAAATGATCATGTGCCATTTCTGAGACTAGGTCTCAAGAGGCCTCATACACCTGGCTGTCACCATGAGAACAAGCCCAGGCTAACCTGTAGATAATGAACAATCTCCAAAAGCAGAGACAGGGCATCAAAGCTGAGGCCATCCCAGAGTGACCAATCCTCAGCTGACTTGCTAGTTAACTGGTGATGAATGTGTGAGCCCAGCCACTCGATCATCCCTGCATCCCTGGTATGTAACCCACTTGATCATGGCGGATTATCTTTTTGATATGCTATTGGATTCAGTTAGCTAGTATTTTGTTGAGGTTTTCCACATCTATGCTCATCAGGAATATTGGTTTGTTGTTTTCTTTTCTTGTTATGTCCTTTCCTGGTTTTGGTATCAGGGTTTATAGAATGATTTAAGGAGTTTACCTCTTCCTCTATATTGTGGAATAGTGTCAATTGGATTGATACCAATTCTTTGCATGTCTGATAGAATTTAGCTGTGAATCCATCTGGTCCTTGATTTTTTTTTTTCTCGGCCTTGTTTTTATTACCATTTCAATCTTGCTGCTTGTTATTGGTCTGTTCAGAGTTTCTATTTCTTCTTGGTTTAAACTAGGAGAGCTGTATGTTTCCAGGAATTTATCCATCTCCTCTAGGTTTTCTAGTTTGTATGTATAAAGGTGTTCATAGTAGCCTTGAATGATCTCTTGTATTTCTGTGGCATCCATTGTAATACCTCTATTTCATTTCCAATTGAGCTTATTTGGATCTTCTCTCTTCATTTCTTGGTTAATCTCATTAGAAGTCTATCAATTTTATTTATCTTTTCAAAGAACCAGCTTTTTTGTTTCATTTATCTTTTGTGGGTTTTTTTTTCTTTCAATTTCATTTAGTTCTTATTTCTTTTCTTCTGCTAGGTTTGGGCTTGCTTTGTAGGTTGTGTCACCATTATTGTTCAGTTTGAAGAATTTTTAAATTTCCATCTTGATTTCATTGTTGGCCCAACAATCATTCAGGAGCAGCTTATTTAATGTCCATGTATTTGCATGATCTTGAGGGTTCCTTTTGGAGTTGATTTCCAATTATATTCCACTGTGCTCTGAGAGAGTATTTGCTATAATCTGGATTTTCTTAAATTTGGTGGGTTTTTTTTTTTTTTTGAGAGAATTTCACTCCCTCACCCAGGCTGGAGTGCAGTGGGGTATTCCCAGCTCAATGCAGCCTCTGCCTCCTGTGTTCAAGCAATTCTTCTGCCTCAACCCCCTGAGTAGCTGGGATTACAGGCATGCACCAGAATGCCTGGTTATTTTTGTAATTTTAGTAGATATGGGATTTCACTATGTTGGTCAGGCTAGTCTCAAATTTCTGACCTCAGGTGACTCACCCACCTCGGCCTCCCAAAGTACTGGGATTACAGGTGTGAGCCACCATGCCCAGCCTTAAATTTGTTAAGACTTGGGTTTTGGCCTGTTACTTGATCTATCTTGGAAAATGCTTCATGTGCTAATGAATTGAATGTACATTCTAAGTTGTTGGGTAAAATGTTCTGTAAATATCTGTTAAGTTCCATTTGTTCTAAGGTATAGTTTAAGTCCATTGTTTCTTTGTTGACTCCCTGTCTTGATGACCTGCCTAGGGCTGTCATTGGGGTTTTGAAGTCCCCGTTGTTATTGTTTTGTCTATCTCATTTATTGGGTCTAGTAGTAATCGTTTTATAAACTTGGGTGCTCCAGTGTTTGGTGCATATATATTTAAGATTGTGATGGTTTCCTTTTGGACTAGTCCTTTTACCATATATAATGTCCATCTTTGTCCTTTGTGTGTGTGTGTGTGATGAAGTCTTGCTCTTCTGCCCAGGCTAGAGTGCAGTGGCATGATCTCTGCTCACCATAACCTCTGCATCCCAGGTTCAAGCGATTCTCCTGCCTCAGCCTCCCAAGTAGCTGGGACTACAGGAGCATGCCACTACATCCAGCTTATTTTTTTTTTTTTTTTTTTTTAGTAGAGATGGGGTTTCACCGTGTTGACCAGGCTGGTCTCAAACTCCTGACCCCAGGTGATCTGCTCACCTCAGCCTTCCAAAGTCCTGGGATCATAGGCATGAGCCACTGTGTCTAGCCTCTTTGTCTTTTTTAACTGTTGTTGCTTTAAGGTCTGTTTTGACTGATAGAAGAATAGCTACTCCTGCTCACTTTTTATGTCCATTTGCATGGAATGTCCTTTTTGACCCCTTTACCTTTAGTTTATGTGAGTCCTTACATGTTAGATGAGTCTTTTGAAGACAGCAGATACTTGGTTGCTGAATTCTTATTCATTCTGCCATTCTGTATCTTTTAAGTAGAGCATTTAGGCCATTTACATTCAGTGTTGGTATTGAGAAGTAAAGTACTCTTCTATTCACTGTGCTAGTTGTTGCCTGAATACTTCGTGTTTTTTTTTTAATTGTGTTATTGAGATTTGTGCCTTAAGGAAGTTCTATTTTGGTGCATTTAGAGAATTTGTTTCAAGATTTAGAAGTCCTTTTAGCAGTTCTTGTACTGCTGGCTTGATAGTAGTGAATTTATCTCAGCATTTGTCTGAAAAAGACTGTGTTTTTCCTTCATTTATGAAGCTTAGTTTCATTGGATACCAAATTTTTGGCTGATAATTGTTTTGTTTAAGGAGG
>PVKP010021714.1:0-38742 GCA_004027715.1 Plecturocebus donacophilus
CTCTGCACTGTCCCTGTCAGAGGACCTCAACAGCCCCAGTGTTAGCACTCCCTGCTGGTCCGAGGCCCCCAGCAGGACTCCCTGTCCACTGTAAAGATCCTTGTGGAGGTCCCAAGCCTGAGAAATGGACCCCTGCAGCTCCCTGTAAGCCCTGCACGTAGCACATACCTGCCTCTGATGCTTGAGACCCCACTGCAGCCATTCCCTGAAATCTAACCTTTGACTCACTCAGGTGCATTGGCGATCATCCTTCTAGCGATCTCAGGGACCAGCCTCCCTAAACACCCCAGTTCACTCAGTTCAGCTGCCTCGGCCACCTGCTTCTCAGGCCCTGCAAATGTCACAGGCTGTACTTATGTGGCTGTTTCCTGCCTGTGATTTCAAATGGCCTAATAGTTGCCTTAAGATGTGTTCTATAACTGAAATGTGCAAAGAAAAAACTGACTGATTGCCATGTGTATTTCATAAATTGTAAGTTCAATTTCTTGCAAGCATTCTCAGTTGTATTTGTTAGATATCAGGAAAACCACTTCTCTCTTTTCCTACTGGTCCTCAGGTTGAACCAGTGAGGACACAGTGCCCACATCGGCTTGGCAGGAGCTGTGGGAATGGTGCCCAGCAGGTGGAATCTGACCTTAAAGCCTTGATTTTTAAGGAGAAATGGGCATTTAGTTCCTGAAAAAGAAAAACAATGTAATGTGGCATTGTTCTTGAGAATAGATTTAAATCCAACCAAAACACAGGTGCACTTTTGAATTACTGTTGGGAGAAAATGGTGTTCGCTTAGGTTCCTAAATCTTTGGATTTCCAAATACCCTTACACCCTGAAAGTAGATCAAGTATTTCCTTCTTACACTATAACTCAATATTTTAAAAAAACAAATCCCCTTCTCTAAAAGAGAATTTCCATGTCAGGGTAGGATTTTCCTGTTTATGCTTTTTAGTTATATTTTTTATGAAACTTGTTTCCCTAGCACAGGAACATAAACTGTTGAGGCAGAAAGATACTTCTTAAGTAAAATGGCAAAATGTGGAGTGAATCAAAATCACCTTGAATGTTTGCAGCCTTTTATCACGGCACGGTCAAAAACCATTCTTCTGTGTAGGATATACTTAGGCTTGTCAGCAGAGGGATTCTGGTAATATTAGATATTATTGGGTTTTCCAAGTAGGCAATAACTTCAGTAGTGTGAAAATTCATATCCTTTGGCTCAGTTCGATCTGATCTTCAAAGAGTCCTTATGTGAGTTAATGGTGGCCCATAACATCACGTGTTCGTCAAGAAACATCAGTTACAACAGACGGCCCAGCTCCACAATCAGTAAAGCCAGGTCCCAGTGCCATTCTTAGGCCTCCCTTCTTCTGTGGAAGGAGTTGCTTGGACGCTCCTGCACCATAATTCTAGCCTTGCTCAAAAAACATTCTCTGCAGATAAACATGCAGAACACAGGAGCTTCTGTTCTTGTGGACTTTGGGGTGCACCACCCTTCTGGCTCAAAGATGCATTCTTATTCACCAGCCAGAAGCTCTCCAAACCCCAGTCTTGAGGGGTTTTATGAAGGCTGGGTGGCATAGGCGTGACTGATGAAATCCATGACCATTGATGATTATGTCCACCTCCAGCCCCTCTCTCCTCCCTAGAGGGAGAGGGCAAGACTGACTGTTCCAATCCTCTCATTACTTGGTTTGTTCCCCTGGCAACCAGCCCCCACTCTCTTCTTTAAATTTCTTTCTCTGGTCATTAAGCAAGTTTAAAGCCTCCCCTACCCCTGTTTAGCTGGCATGCCAACTTCTTCTTCCTTTTTTTCTCATTTTAATTCTCAGTATACTATAAGCTTTCTGATGGTTCTTTGTACTTATTCCAAGTTTTCTGCCTATTTTTTATTCTAAAATTCAAGCTGTTATAAAATTAATATAACATATGACCTAGAAGATGCATTCTCTATTGCTAAGCTTGCCAGGTTGGAGTCAGGCTACGTGGCTTTACATGGGACCCAGAGTCTGGGAGCTCTCGCATGGGGCCCTGACTTAGGCTGAGCCCCAAAGCCAGAGAAACCAGGTGGAAGGCCTTGAACAAGCACTTACCACAAATCTCCCTTGACTAACCTTTGGAATCTACGAAATGACGCATATGAAATATGTAAAAGTATTTTTATATATCATATAAAGTTACATAAAGTAATACACCTAAGGAATACTCATGTGTGTGTAGTTATAAATATTATGCCAGATATACCATCCCATAGGATGATAAATATTATCATTCCATGACTTAGGAGGAATGGCTGCAAATCAATGGAAATCGGTAAAACACCGAAGACAAATGTTGAATTCAGTCAGGTTTCCAAATTTGACTTTAAAATAATATTGATGTGAAATGCCTCACTACCTTTGCAAATCGTTGAGACTCTCACAGCATCCAAAAGGGGCCAGCTTAAAGCTTGCAATTACATAAGTTCTAGCTCCCATGAGGGGCACACCTTACAAACACACTGTCAATTCTCTGACCTAAATCCCAACCAGGTCAGGTAATTAAGATGTCAACTTGCATTTCTATGCAATTGTTTGCAGGTCTTGAAATTGATACCAATGATTAACGTTTTGAAAGTAATAGGTTGGAGATAGATAAAGACATTTGTCACGTTCTAGCAACCGTAAAGTGCTTTACCTGGGGACAGTGACTAATAAATGTCAGGTTCGGTTTTGTGCCTTTCTCCACCTGGACATTGATGGTAGCCTCTGGTTATGTGACATTTAAAATCAGCTCTCCCTCCCCTCAAAAAAATAATCAGTAAAAGAGACACGAGTCCAGGAGATCAGTAAAAGAGACACTAGTCCAGTGAGAAATTTGATATTCAACAGTTATTGTTTCTTTAACTTCTCTGCTTGCAACAAATTAATATGTCAAGTAAACTCATTGCTTTTTGCCGAGTCTATAAAACTACACACATAGGCACAACTTCCCATCAGACGGCATAAAATATCTGTAAGTGTGACGCTCAAGAACTCACCATGTGTAACCTTTGGAAGAGGCACAGCCCATCCTGAATAAAATGTCTCCCTCACCCTCAAGGCAACCCCCGATGCGTGCATGGCACCTTCAGGGAAAGCTCACAATTGCCCTTCAGAGCTGGAAACGGGTGGGAGTAGAAAGCAATGACTGCCTTTTCAGCCTCAGTTCTTCGTGGGTGTGTGATCTCTTGGTTAAGAGCAAAGGCCCCCAGTGAGGCAGATTTAGGTTCAAATCCCTTCTCTTCCACTTATTCTCTTTTTGAACTTGGACTCATTTCTTAATTTTGGGGTCCCAGTTTCCTTCATTCGGTAAAATGCACATAATATAAAATGCCAATATCTAGTCACTAAGTTGTTGCAGGTCCTGAACAAGACATTGTAAAACTCCTGGAAAGTCACAAAAAAATGTCAATACACACAATCCTTACTAACATGTGATCTTAAAACTCATTTCACCATGGACCCATCCTGTGGATTTCTCCTTCATTGCCCTGATTTCTCAGTGGAACTTTCTTTATTCCTGCTAAGCATTTGGCCACCTTACGTTATTTTCATTGTGCCTCTCTGATTTGTTTGTTCTTGTTTTTTTGAGAAAGAGTCTTACCCTGTCGCCAGGCTGGAGTGCACAGGTGTGATCTCGGCTCACTGCAATCTCTGTCTCCCAGGTCAACCAATTCTCCTGCCTCAGCCTCCCGAGTAGCTGGGACTATAGGCGCACACCACACACCACCACGCCCGGCTAATCTTTGTATTTTTAGTAGAGAAGGGGTTTCACCATGTTGGCCAGGCTGGTCTTGAACTCCTGACCTCATGATCCACCCATCTTGGCCTCCCAAAGTGCTAGGATTACAGGTGTGAGCCACTGCGCCTGGCCTGTGCCTCTCTGTTTTATATGTGGGGTTTTTTTTGCCTTTCTGATAAGACTTTATGGGATTCCGAAGGTATCCATGCAGTACTAGCAATGTGGTTAGCAACATCACGTTGTAGCATGAAAGGCTGGACTGGCAGTCCAATTCAAAGTGCCTATGCCCCTTCATGGAGCACGTGCCCCCTGCCTCTGCTCTAGACACTCCCACCACACAGGTATTTTGGAGCTCCTTGAATCCATGTCACCATGACGGCCGTTTCATATGCAGTGTCTGCTGCACTGGTGTTTGCCCTCACTCCTGCTAATCCCCACTCACCTCCAGGTTTTAGAGTGGCATTGTCATACTCTCAGGTTTGACACCCCTTTCTAATATTCCCAGAGGACATTGAATTTCTCATTGATCCTGCCTGTTAAACTGGTCATCACTGGTTTGCTGTCTATCTTAACCCACCCAGCTCTGCCTATGGCCAACGTTGGGGGGAAACGGATCATGTCTCTCTTGCTGACTGAGCTCTGAGGCCTTTGTCCAGTGGCTGGCATATGAGGCATCGATCATATTGGATGAAGGAGAGAACAATGAACAGATGAATCAAGTTTCACACGTTCTGATGATGGCTTTGAAACCAGCACTCAGCTTCCTGTTCTCCTCTGGCGTGTTTCCATCTTCAGAGGTGACACCCCTGAGCCCCCAACAGCACCTTGGATCAGGCATGTCTTTCTGAAAACTTTTTCTGAGCTGTGCTGGGCCCCAGCTGCAACAGCACCATGGCAGGAGGACATGTATGCAGCCAGAGAAGATAAGAGGTCCCCAAGCTCCGGATCCATGGTTCTGAGCAACGCCTGAGGGCACTCAGGAGAATGCTGATGAAAGCAATGCCCTTGCCCCTTGCAGGCACCCAGAGAGAACATCCATGAGTCCTTTATTTTCATGCTCCTATCACATGTAGAAAATAATGTTGACAATCAAGCAGGGTATTGAGGAACCCCATGACTGGCACAGTGATCCTTTGTTACAAATATCTGCAGGAAAGTAATCTCGTTTTAATCCAAAACGTTTTGACATACATGGAAGTGTTGGGCCAAGACCTAGGGATAGCATGCACCATCAGCATGGGCACACGTGGGTCAGCACGTGGTGGGTCAGCAGTTGTGTGGCTGGGAAGGCCTCTTCGTTCCTCAGCCCAGCATTCTCATGCCTTCAGGAGTAAAGGAGATGTGTGTGTTGACTTAGGACCTGGGGCAGGGGCTCCTAAAGGATAGCTAAGACTCTTTCCTAGTTGAATATTCAACAGTTTGTTATTCTTTCAACAAACAGAATCAGGCTGAGTCAATGTAAGAAAACTGAGCCGATGTGCTTTCACTTTTCTGTTGTTTTATTTTTTGCACCACACAAAGATTCACGGCCTGAAGCGTATCAAGGAAAACAATAATCAAGAAAACTACCAAAATCTCCCCAGTTGTAGAAGTACAGATACTTGAATTCAACTATTTCTCACAATTTCCTTGGAAATACATGCAGTCTGGGATCTCCTTTAACCCCCTGCAGGCAACTTTACTCTTAATTTTCAGTATGCTTTCCCAGGAAAGATTCAAAGCTACTTTGATCAAAGTTTTAAAATGCTGCTGCTACCAGTGAAAGAACTAAAATTATAAAATAAATTTATAAAATAAAACTATAAAATGCATATTACCATACTGTATATGGTCCACGCATTACAATTTATATTTGAATAAGAAAATGTTTAAAGACTTTCTTAGCATGATTAAGAAGAGGCAAGCAATAAAAAGCACTGTATAAAAACCAGCCTCATTTCATAAAGAAGATATTTTCTTGTAATGACTTTCTGACTAAATTAATGGATGCCTGGGCCAGTGCATTAAGAAATAAATTATCATCATGATTCCTTCTGACTAGAATAACACTTTCCATGTGGCTCTGCCTATGGGAAGGAAATTCACTAGCTGAAAGATGTGGGAAGCTATGTTTCTTATTTTATAATAATTAACATTTTTTTTATTACTTCACACAAAAATCAATGTTTTTTTTTTAATTAAATTTGATCTTGCAAAGGAAAGAGGAAAAAAAATCCTTTTATTACGAGACCTCAGTGAACTAGGCCTCAAGATTTCCTTGAGTGTTCTCAGCACCCTATGGTCAGCTTGGGAAGAGTAATAAACAGCCTGATACTAAGGGCCCCTTATGAGGCCTGTATATACTGTTAGAGGCAGAAACCAGCAGACAGGGTTTAAAAGTATGTCTCCAATAACACCCCAAGCCAAGGTGATCCATCAAATTTACTCCAGAGTGGAAAAATCTGACAGCTCAATTTCACGTCAAAGCTCTTGAGGGAAACCTGATTGAATGATAATAAAAAAAAAATAGTATCTATTTTTATTGTATCTGTATAATCAATATACTGTACACTCTTCATAATAGCCATCAAACCATTTTAAATGTGAGGATATTGAGGTTCTGAGTGGTTACAACTAGCCGGTTACGTGGTAATTAAGCCAAAGCTGAATCCCAGTCTCTATGCTTCTCCAATATCTTTCCAGACTGGGAAAACTGGGAGGCGCTTAACAGATTCTTGGTGGTTTGGAGAAAGAATCTGGCTCCTTATTCTGCAGAGAAGCATCTCAAATTATGTTTCTAAAAACGTGAATGAGAGGATGGCTCTGGAATGGTGTTACCACCCAAGTCCAGAGCTAAAGAGACTAAACACACACTCCATATCAAAAGGGCAGGAACAGGCTCAAAAAGGGAAAAGAGAAGCAAGCACTCAATTCACCCAGGAAATAAGACCCATAGGAAACATTTAAGAACGTATGGGGCCAATTGCTGCAAAGGAGCCTGAGAGACCTCTTATGGGACATTCTTGACCTGACGTCCCAGTCCAGGATGCTTTGGCCCAGATCGGAATCCAAGCTGAGAGACCAGAAGCATGCAACTTGTGCATCAGATCTTAAAAGCCCAACGGCAGCCAGCCATTGCTGTCATCTTCTAAGCATATGACCAGGGGGCTATGAACCCTCAGAGGTGTTTAGTTAGAGAGAAGGAGTAAGGACGAACAGTACTAAACACTAATCAGTTGTTGAAACTGGTTTTACAATTGTTGAGCCCTTCATCTTCCTGGGTGAGGGAGTCTCTTCTTCCCTGAAGTCAAGAGCAATTACTAGCTGAACGGTCACGATTCTGTTCTAGTCGTAGGTAAGGCTTCACATATAAAAAGTCCATTTTTCAAATTCTTTCATCAGAACCCCTACTAGGTTGCTCTCCTCAAACATTAAAAGAAAGAAGATTGAAATATGGAATCCTTTGAGGTCAGAAGAGCCAGAGATGAACAGCTAGGTAAGAAACATTATTCTGGACTTGTTCCCTTGAAACAAGAACTCTTACATTATTTCATTATTTCCCTTTAAACTAAAAATAATTCTTCCTTTTTTTCTTCTTTTCCTTGCAATGAAAGAAATAATATTCGTTAGAGAAGAATTATGCAACATAGAGAATCTAAAATAATGACAGATACCCACATTTGTACCACTCTAAGTTGTACTTTATCATTTTTTCTTTGTAAATCTTATTTCTGAAGTTGTGTGTGTGTGTGTGTGTGTGTGTGTGTACATGCACATGTGCTCAAAAGGATTATGAAGAGGAAGGAGATTTCCCTCTAGAGGGAAACTGGTGATAAGGCTTGAGGGAAAGCCCAGCTGAGAGAAATTCCTGGTAGCAGGCATTTCATATTGGTGCTAGCCAGTATTAAATAATGTGTTGTTGGCTATCTTGTGATGTAACATTCCTCCACCACTTTCACTATCTCCCTACCTTCAGCCAAATCTTCTCTACACAGTGCCTTCTCTGGGTGATATTTTGTTCAGAAAGCAAGGTGGGGGAAGGCATTGTGATCAATTTTTAGTTGCATTCAAGCGAAGAGAATTTAACCGTCACAGGAGCAGAGTTGCAGAGTAGAGAAAGAAAGTACAGTGGAAAAAACAAACAGACTTGGAAAGCTGGAAGACCTCAAACAATCCTTCTCGGTTTGGGAAGAGAATCTGGACTGCTTACTCTACAAGAGAAGCAGCTCAAGATCAATTTCTAAAAACATTAATGAAAGGATGACTCTGGAATGGTGTGGGATCTGGGGACACAAAAGCTGCTGAGAAATCTCAACTGGTCCCAAGCAACCCAGTGTTGAGGCATCCCATTTCACAGAACACAGTCCAGCAGTCCAGCAACCAAAAGTAACTTCGTGTACTGTAAGTGTTCATGCAGTCTTTCAAAACAATGCCTAATGGAGTGTAAATCTGGGCTATAACCTTGGGAAAGGTAATTACCTTCTCTGAACCTCACTTTTTCCTTTGTAAGGTGGAGATAGCTATACCTCATTCACACTGTGGTGGAGTATGTGAACTAATGATATAAGGGTAGCATCTTAGTTTATTTATGTTGCTGTAAAGGAATGCCTAAGCCTCGGTAATTTATAAAGAAAAGAAATTTATTTGGCTGATAGCTTTGCAGGCTGCACAAGAAGCATGGCACTGGCATCTGCTTCTGATGAGGGCCTCAGGCTGCTTCCGCTATGATGGAGGCAAAATAGAGCCAGCCTGTGCAAGGATGACATGGCAAAGGAGGATGCAAGAGAGAAGTGGAGAGGGTCGGCCTCTTCAACAACCACTGTTGTTAAAAGAGGATGGCACAAAGCCATTCATAAAGGATCAGCCCCCGCAACCCAAACACCTTCCATCAGGCCCCACCTTTAACAGTCTGGGTCAAAATTCCACATGAGATTTGGAAGGGGAAAAACCTCCAAACTGTATCAGGGAGCTAGAACAGTGCATGGCACACAGTTGATGGTTCATGGCCATGAATTTCCATTCCTCCCATTGGTAGCACCTGTGCTGAGCTTTTTAATACTCATTTGGCTCCCAGCAGTGTTCATATCATGGTCATTTCTCACATTGGAGTTTCCTGGTGTGAACTTTCAGGATTTATATCTCACCTCCTTTGGATCAGCTGTTCAGTGCCTTGCAAAAGGGTAATATCATAAGTTAATATGTTTGTTGGCAACAATATTCCTGTGAACGAAAATTTGTCAGCCCCCTACTTGGACTATCAGTCTGTTCGCTTTCAAATGCCATGCTTTGGAGATTATCCAGACAAGCTGGAACAAGTTGAAAGAAAATAAAGCAGTAAGAGGAAACTCCCAGTTTTGCTGCATGTGAAATAGCTGCAGAAATTGTGCTCAAGAGCTAAGAGGAGAGAAGATTCAGGAAACTATAATCCTCATTTTCAAGGGGCATAGCTTGGGACAGATATGAGAGTATCTATGTTCAGTAATTTTTTGTAGGAATATAGTGTCTGTGTTCTAAGGATGTATTACTGACTCACCAGAGGACGGTGAAAGCCATTTCCTCAGCGGTGGGCCTAAGAGATCTATAGCTGCTGTCTCCCTGACACCTAAAATCCAAGGGTTCTAAGATTCAGAGATACTTGAAATAAAGAACTGATGACCCATGAAACACTCGAGCAATGCCCAGCAATCTATGGGGTTAACAGCATGGAAGTCTGTGGCATAAAGGACACCGAGCTGTCTGCACCATAACCTGCCTACTCCTTGACAGACATTACAGTGATCTAAAGTATATCAGGTGCTGATTTTGATCAGGAGTATATCTGAATCATTTTTATTTGGTCTCTAAATGAACAAGGACTAAAGCCAAAAATCCTCTAATGTAGAAGGAGAAGGGGTACCCTTAGCTTGTCTACATTATCTCAGAGGCTAAAACTAGGACCACTGAGTATAAGGCATAGGAGAAAATATTTATGCTCAGTGTAAAAAGGAGCCTGAGAAGTGGAAATGTAGTTATCTCAGCAAGCAGTGGGTTCATCAGAGACGCATTCAAATAGAAGCTGTGCGACCACTTAGCAGGAATGTGGCAGATAACAGGCAATGACTTCACAGTCCTCAGCTAGGTCACCTTGAGGTGTCCTTTTACATCTGAAAAGTTATAGAATTCTAACACAAGACCACAATAAAAAGGACACCTCCTGGTAATACTAACTGGCTGTTTTGCCCATTAGTTGATGTAGATTCTTCATTATGGTGATGCTCTTTACCTTTTGGTATGGTCTTTTGCTGTTTCTTTCTTTCTCCTTTTCTCTTTTTTTTCTAAAATCTCTTCCTCTTTCTTTCTTTCTTTAAAAAAAAAAAAAAGGACACCTCCAAGCAAATAGCAAGGTGGGTACCATAGGGTCACGGGTCAGTGTTGCAGGGATCTTCAATCTGTCAAGGTCCTACTGTGTCCCTCAAACCAGACTGCCACAAGATAGAGCGTTGTCTGGAATTTTACCTATTACTTCTGTCACCTGGGCGTCATATATCAGACAGTCACAACTGATGTCTATGGTTAGGAAAGAGACTGACTCCCCCAGATTACTTGGTCTAGGAACTTTTGGCACAAAGGAGACACTTTGAAATGGGTGAGTCCAGATATCAGCATGTGTATCCTGTTGAGAAAAACATCATGTATTCCAATAAGTTTCTCGTATTTATCTCAAGTTTATGTTGCCTACAGAACAAGACAGAATGGAGTGTCTTGAAGAAAGGAATGTGGAATCCATGGAAGGGGCCAGGTTATTCACTTACCAATTAAACTTATGAAGAATAGCAATTACCACTCTTTCAATGAGCAAAATCTAATCATCTAAGTCTTCCCTGTCTATAAATTCTGCTCATTTTGGATTGTTCTTCAGCCCATATCCTCAGCACATTGTAAAATGCCCACCATGCTCATTCAGGAGAATAAGACAAAGTTTTCTTTTTTGCATCTGATTGAAATACTGTTGTTTTGTTTTTTTATCATCGGTATTTTAAGAGATTTTCAGTTCAGCCCATGCTCCTGTACTGAGGATGGACAGCAGGGCCTGCCATTCTCCTTAAACTGGGGTGCTCCTTGGGACGCCAGTTCTACTGGGATAACTCAGAAATCCCTGACACGTAGCTTCAGTTCCAGGTCACCCACTTCCATACAACTTTCCACAATCTCCAAATGCCAGAGGCAGATGTCAGAAGCTGCCAGAAGGAGCAAGCCAAGACAGCTGTACTACAACTTCGCGTCTGCTGTACAGGTTCTCAGACAAGGCAACAGCCACTAAGCCCTGCTCTGCTAAGGCAGACGGCTTCTAGGAAACACAGAGCCATTTATTACCTCATGCAGTTTTTGCATAACTTGCGTATGAACTGTGGCGTATGTCCAGTTCTTTGTCCTTGCTCTTATACAGCACAATGAATATATCATTCCATTAGCCCACAGCTTAGAGCCGATTTCACTATCATCATCCGTTTAGGGCTTAATAGTGTTTACCAAGGCTTTAGCAGAGCTCTTTGTGACATGCGGCAGAAGCCAGCCTAGCAACTGTAGCTAACGGGCTGGGAGCGGAGCCATACCAATGCAAAATCAGCGGCTTACAGCAGCTCAAGGCATTTGACTGGTGTGCTTTGAAAAATCAGGGGCTCTAACAAAAGAAAATAAACTGCTAGGGACCAAGGCGGACAAAGGAAATAACAAGCAACACATTGGGAAGCATTATAGTTTTTAGCAGCCTTGGATGAGGAGGAGGAAGGAGGGGAAGAAAGATGATGTGGCCCATTTATCAGACCTCTCAGTGGGAGTTGATGTCAGGAGAGAGCATTAGCACTCGGTAACAGCCGCCCACAGGCACTCGGTGTGATTCAGAGATGTCTGAGCTGGGGCTGGTGGATGCAGTCAGATGTGCCCCACTGCCCACCTCTGTGGCCATGAGACCACCTCCGCCCACACTGGGGCAGACACCAAGCCCACCGCCTGCAGGGCCACACTGTCCTTCTTGGTCTTACCCTCATCCAGGACCTTCGGCTACCCAGAGCTTTCGAGCTAACTCACTCCCCAGTCCTTCTTCCCAAATCCCATTTGTGAGCTAGGTTTCCAGAAAGTTCACTCTCACTAGTGCCAATTTAAATCAGTTTTCTTTTCTAATAGCTGCATTTTGGTGTTCGGTCATCTGATGGCGGATTGGAAGGATAACTTCCCTGTCGATGGCAATTTCAAACACAAACACGCCTTTGTTTTGAGAAGGGGCTGGGCTATAGTTCTGTGCATGAAAATGTTAAAAGTAAATGTTCCCATGAGTCATCTGCCCACCCTGAATCCTATATTGATTTCATAGGAATCTTCTAGAAACTCATACTTCCTTTGCTTCTTCAGGTTTTTCAGATGTTATATTTTTGTTTTCCTTTATCTTTGTTCCTATCTCACCCAATTCTTAAGAGAACAACTACACCTTAGGAGTCAAGGAAAGTGCAGTTTCCACTTTGTGCCTTGTGTCCTGATTGTGATTGCTTCTCAAAGTCCTCCCGGGAAGATGATTTTCTGTTAAAGTGGCTGACGGGAGTCAAGGGCCGTGCAAAGACAGTTTAGACGTGGTTTTCTATTTTTCACTCACATCCCTTGAGGGCTATCTACTGGCGCATCCCAGAAAAGAGACACTCCTGAGGGGAGGGTTGTAGATGGTCTACAAGCTCTTGGGTGTCTTGAGTACTGGGCCAGGTGAAGCTTTGCAGGAACATGGTCATCACCATGTTGCAGAGACCTTCTTCATTCCTTAAAGATGCCTTATGATCTCTCCACCTGCTTCCTTCATATAATTTATGTTTTTCTTTTCTCATCATTCAAATGGAATAGTAATAGAACCTACAGCTTGCCTTAATGATTTACCTCTCTCAATTTGCCCACTGCCCTGAGAAACCAGGGCCAGACACAGAGCTGTTAGGTGTGAACTCAGAAATGCGTGCTCTCGCCCTGAGCTCCCATTACAGCTGCAGCGTGTCCACAGGGCGATGAGTGAGAGCAGGCTTACCTGCACCTGCCTGCCGCCCCTTCCATCCTCTGTCTCTCATTCCCCATCACTGATCTTACTGATCTCACTATTCTTCCTCTTGCTCCAGCTTTCCAGGCTGCACGTGCCCTCTAGCCCATCTTCAGGGGAATTTCTGTTATAGTCTCAGAAATCTAATCCTGAGTGGCCAGATTCAGCCCCTGTAGCTATGAAGGTGGAACACCCCTGGGAGACATAGGGGAGGAGAATTCGATCTAGCGCTTGAGTGCAGGCTGGTGGGGCCCATGGGGTCAGGATGATGCTGTACTGCCACCTACGGGAGGGACACCCAAGGACCAGGATCCTGCAGGACAAGCCGGCTCCTGCCCTGTGGGACAGAATCATCTGGGGAGAAACGCCACCTGTGGAGTGTGAGGAGCACAGGGCAAAGCCCCCAGACATTTAGGATTCGGGTTCTTATTTAGGCTTCTTCAATGGGAGAAGAGGGGCTAGGCAGATTTTTGTGCCAATGTAAATCGACATGCAGAAGAGAAAGGGGCGCAGTCTCCCTGGCTACGTCTGGCTGACGCGGGGAGAAGGGGCTGCTGCATTCCCGAGTTTCCTCATGTGGGAATGTGGAGAGCACCATCGCCCAAAGCATTCTGTGGGTTAATGCATGAATAGCACTCAGCCCAGAGTCTGACTCACAGCAAGCACTCAGTAAACAAAGGCAATTAAAATTATCTACGGCTGGATGTTCATCTGAAGTGTCTGGAAGCCCTAGAAGGGGGGCCTTATATAAAGGATAAATGCAAAAGGCTGCAGAGTGATAAATGAAGCCACTTAGCTGCTTTAAACCTTGAGACACCAGACATACATCAGCAAAGATCATCTGACACCCCCCAACCCCACATGCACATCAGGAGATGCAACCGCCTTTGTCCCAGCATGGAGGAGCCTGAGCAGGGTGCAACTGACACCTGCTTTGCCCACTCAGAGGACACACGCTCCGTGGCAATAATCCTCTTGCAGAAACCGGAGAGTGGTGATCCACCTTCAAAGCAGGGGCCCAGAAGAGGGAGCAAGTGTTTCCCTGGTGAATCTGGCCCAGCAAGGATCAATACTCCACAGTACGGTCAGCAGTCAGTCACAGCATGCAAATGTCCACAGCAGAGCAGAGCTATTTGGAAATCTTGAGCAGGCTACAGTCCCAGGCAGGTGCACTCACATTGCAGAGAACATGGAAAAATGACTGGAAAGTGAAATGGAAAGGAGAACAAAGCTAAGGGCAGGAACTAACACCCTGGAGTGAAGATGACCAGGAACCCCTCCATTTACGCAGGGGAAGTGGGAGCAGTGGAGGCTGCGTAGGATCTAGGCTCTGCCCCATTGAGGGACTGCAGCTTCTGACAGAAATTGTGTTAGCACCGCCATTAGGGTTGAACTCTGCACCCCCAAAATTCACATGTTAAAGTCCTAAGCCCCCTTATATCAGAATATGGCCCTATTTGGAAATAGGGTGATTGAATATATAATTAGTAGAGATGAGGTCATGCCAAAGGAGGGCGGCTGCAATCTGATATGACTGATGTCCCTATAAAGGGGGAGGAATTGGAGTGACGCTGTCACAAGCCAAGGAATTACCAGGAGCTGGGAGATAGGCCTGGAGTGTGTCCTTCCCAGCGCCTTCAGAGCGTGTGCCCTGCACACACACCGATGGCACCTCCAGCCCCAGAACTGCTCAACAGTACGTTTCTGTTGTTCAGGCCACTCAATCTGTGACACTTTGTTATGGCAGCCTGAGAAGGCTAACACGACTTCCCAGACTGGCTCAGAGACCGGAGCCGGATGAGAGGAGGGTGGGTGAGGCCAGCGTCGACGCAGTGGGAGGACTGGGAGATTACCCTGCTGTGGAACACAACACCCCAGAACCCGGAATCAGGAAACAGCAACCCTGGTCTTGTTCATGAATCTGTATTTTGGGCAGGACTTGGATCCTAGAACCCCTGAGCCAGGCACAGGCAGGGCATCCCTGCTCCGCTCAGTGTCACTGGTGTGGCTGAGGGCTGAGGTGGAAGCATTAAGATGCCTCGCCCACACGTGGGGCTCCTGCAGGCCACAGGCACAGCCAACTCAGCGGGGCTGGCGGGGGGGCGTCCACTGTGGCTGCTCATGCGGCCTCTGCTTAATAACAACGTGGCAGCCAGACTCCAGGGTGAGGGGACCAGAAGAGAGTGAGAGACAGAGAGAACAGGAAAGAGAAAGAGAGACAGAGAGACAGAAACAGAGGGACAGAAAAGGAGAAAGACAGAGACAGAGAAAGAGGGAGACAGAGACAGAGAGAAACAGAGGAAGACAGGGAGAGAGAGACAGAGGGAAACAGTGAAAGAGAAAGACAGGCGAGAGAAAGAGAGACAGAACAGAGCAAAAAAGAGGCAGAGACCGAGACAGAGAGAGCCAGGAAACTGTACCCTGTTATGACTTGGCCGCAGTGGTCACATAGCATCCCTGAGTCACACTCATTGCTTGGAGTGTCACGAGCCTGCCCCGGTTCAAGAAGAAATAGACTCGATTTATCTATGGGGAGGGGCAAGCTTCGGGAGGAGCATGTCAAACCGTAACTATTGCCACGGCCATTTTTTTAAAACACCATTCGCCAGAGCCTGCCCTCTGGCTTCTATAGAGAGTCACTTTAATGCATTAATACATTCAGAAATTTTTAAGTAGTGAATTGATACTGAAAGTATTCAGTGCAAAGTTTACCAAAAAAGTAATCTGCTCTTTTAATAACAGGACAAATGAAAAAAATTAATTTTATTTAGCAAAGGCAAAAAGATACTGCCACCGTTCTATTTCAGGCACTTTTTCCATGAAAAGTCAGTTCTCATTGTCCCTAAGAACGTTCAGCATTGTACTTTATTCATGCTAAATCCTACTTCCAACTCCCTTTTCTACATTATGTCATATTTAAATAAGTCCTTCCTCTGTCAAATACTTAATAGAATAAATGCAATTGGCTGTCAAGATGATTTGGTCAATCTGGATAAATTTCCTTCTAAATTATATTGAGAATGGCCGAGGCTCCTATAAAGTCTTAGGTATACAAAGTTTAATTTTATAAAGGTAGCATATTAACAGTATTCAAATTCAATGAACCAATTCTGCCTATTATTACCCTAAATTATATCCTGTGGTTCAGCAAGAGATTAAAGAAGATTTTAGTTTCTCTTCTTATAGATCAAGCCATATAGTAATGACCTCACCTCAAGTCCACCCCTTCCCCTGCTTTCTCTACCCCTGGCTTTCTAGGGACGAGCCATCCAGTGAGCAAAAAGCTTAAGGACAGCAAGGACAGAATGTTTTTATTTTATTTTTCATAGGTGCTTCATGGTACGGAATACAAATTATATGTAAGCTTATATAGTAGAAAGTAAATCTGACTTCCTATGAGCCTCAACACGTCCTCCTTCCAGAGGTAACTGATGTTCATGTACATACATAATGTTATTGACACAAATGCAAACACGTTTTACCCACTGAGCTGCTCCATGTTTATTATTTTGACAATAAATCTCAGAGACTCTTTCCCATCAGCTCCTAGAAGGCTGCCATACTGATTGTGATGGCTGCCTGGCGTGCCACTGGATGATAGCCCTCCGTGATGCAGTCAGTACCTGTGGCGGGCTGTAGGTTGTCCCCATTCCTTGGTTTTTATCAGTCACACAGGGCAGCTCTTCCTTGTTTGGAAGTCATCAGTCTGAGTGGTGGTGTTCTCCTGATTTATCAGTGGACCTTGAGAACAAAGGAGCAAGACACAGAATCTGGAACGCACTTTTACTCCCCATGAAAGGCGTGTTCTTGGGGTGGCTGCACCGCCTCATCCAGGTCTTAGGCTGTATCCATGTTCTTGCAGTTGAACTGTGCAGAGCAGGAGAAAACGCCTGGAGAAAGTCACCATGGCCACTGCTTTATAGGGTCCACTGGACTCTCAGAATTCTAACAGCTCATCAGAGATTCCACACTGTTCAGCGCGAGTAACACTTATTCTCAAACACATCTTAGCGAAGGAGGAATTGTCCACCTTTTTGTCACCCTACACTGGCAGTGTGGTACACCATTGCTCAGCCCATTAGGGTCTTTGTTATCTGAGCTGACTCAGTCTCCACGGACGCTTGCCATGAGTGCTGGAGCCGGGGCCTTTTTGCCCTTCTCTTCTCTTTGCCTCTCTTTGGGAAAAGGTCTGAACTCACACAGAATTACAGTCTTCATGAGAATTGTAATTGTCCATGAGACTCATTACCGCAAGGAGTGTAAAGACTGCTCAGTTCTCTGATGCCAGGAAACTCTCCTCCCTGCTCAAGCCTAGAATGATAAGAGAGGAGAACTGAGACAAGGGACCCAACTTGACATAGCTGTCTCTGGCACCGTTCTGAGGTGGGCCTTGCCAAAATTATCCCCACATGGCTATATTCCTTGATGCTAGCTCAGAGCAACACGAAGTGTCTGGAGATTTCTCCCCTGCCTGCCTGGTTCCATGTAGCAGATCATAGATTCAAACTTCAAGATCACATATGTGGTCGTCAAATTCTAAACTGTCTTGCAAACCAGAGCTCTGCAAGTCATACTGAGCTCACACAAGCCTTTGGTCTGTTGGAACATAGAATTTAAAACTATATCTTGGCATATGTAGCCTGTCATGCCCTTTCCAATTCACATGAGTCCCACAGTGCCAGTGAATCTACAACAGATGCTTCCTACAAGTGTCCCACCTGCCTGGCCCCTATGTCAGCAGTTAGGATGGCACTGTCTTCTCCTCCTCTCTGTTTCTCAGGGCTCTTGAGGAAGGTGGAAGCTTTGGCCAGCATCCTGGAATTAACTGAGCTGAGACCTCAAGCAGACTTCCATGCACACAGTGACCTTGATAAGTTACGTAAGGAAAGGGAATGTTGATGTCTTGCATTATCAAATAGAGATACTAGCACTTACCTTTCAAGGCTACTGTGAGATTCAGGATGATCAGGGTAAAGGACCTGGTTGCAAGGCTGGTGTGATGGGAGACAATAAATGTCTTAGTGCTCTTCCTGCATCTTCACCCTGAGCAACTGTCAAAATGCTTCAAAATTGAACATTTTGTGTTCTACTCAGATTGCAGAAAAGCCTCCCTCCCTCCAAGTATAACTATTAGTCAGACAACTTGATACAAGCCTGTGTTCTCAGCATAAACAAGTGTGACTGAAGTAAAGAAAGGCACAAAAGCCGAAAATTCAGCTCTGAGTGCTTCTTACTTCTAACTCAGAGGCAAAACACCTTCTGACATATTATTGCTTAGACTGCAGGAAGCAGTGAGTGGCTGCTGACATTTCCAAGGGCTGGTAAACATTTTTCTAAGGTGCCTGGCCATGCAGAAATGTTTTTTGTTTGTTTGTTTGTTTGTTTGATAGAAAGCACTGAAGTTCCTCTGGGTTTTAGGGAGAACTCAGTGCTGCCTGTGTAGGTTCCATGAGCTCCCATCGAAATGCTGCTCATACTAAAAATGAGCTAACGCCAATTTCCCAGAAACACAGCTACATACGGGGATTTTGAGATTCTTATTGTAGGACCCCTGATAGGCGAATTCATTAAGTTTGGATTTATGGGTTGTACCTGATTTCCTAATCCTACTAGGGAGCTTTCTTTCTAAGTTAGGTCTTAGCCTATTTTTAGGATGATAAGCAGAGTCATCATGATGCAGCATTAGAGCCTCAGAGACTGCATCGTCTATAAAGCTGGGAAAGGGGTTGTTAGAACTGGGACAATGGGCACCTGTCACCTTGCAGGGACAGGCACCTGTCATGCTGAGAGGTGGGATGTGAACCATGTCTCCATGGCTCTGTTACTCACCGCCTGGTTCCCTGTGACTCAGGGGGTTACAGAGCGTTATGGGAGAGGGGAAAAGGGTGACCAACTCCCAGCTGCCGCCTCCTCATCTAAAGTCCATATCACACATTTTCTCTACTTCAGCCTCTTCCTTTTCTCACCTAAATTATATTTACCTCAGCAGCAATGATTTGCAGCTTATAACTCTAATTCCCAGGGAGGCCCCTCACGCAAATGCACTGCTCTCCTATTTGAGTCATTGTCTGATAATTCTATTTTTAGCAGGTTCTCTTAGAACAGTGCCATTCAATGGAGACAAAATGTGAGTCACATGTAATATTCCAGGATCCACATTCTAAAAATTTAAAAGGAACTGGTCAAACCAATTTTCATCATAAATTTTTAGCCATGTTTGTCTAAAATGTTATTTCAACCTACAATAAAGATGAAAAATATTAGCGATCTTTTTTTCAACTAAGCCCAAGTCCAATGTGTACATCACGCCTACAGCAAATCTCAATTCAGACTGGCCACATTTCAAGTGCTTGGGACCCATCTGGTGGCTGGTGGCTACCATATTGGGCAGGCAGTCCTAGGAGACACAGCTGCCAGGGGGTGGGAAGAGCTGCACTCTTGTTGGGTAGTGCAATGTAGCAAAACATAGCAGAAGGGTTAAGAACAGCAGCTCTGCATCAGAAAAGCCTTGATTTGCCAGATTAACCACACAACCTTGTATCAGCTGTTTAAGATCACTAAGCCTTGTGTGATCTCACACACTGAAGAAGATCAGTAGTAGTAACTTCTCTTGAAATCGTTTGAGGATTGAATAAGATGATGCTTTCACATGTTCAGCCTTCCAGGACTACCTATTCTTAAATTGGAAATTGCCTTCACCTCCGCGCCAGTCTCTGGTATCTGAAGATCCTACCTTCCTTTCCCTGTCTTTCTAAGAGGCTTGGGTGTGCCCTGGAAAGGAGAGCTGGCCCCAGCAACTAATGGTGGGAAGATATTGAACAGGAAGTGGCAGCAAGCCTCACGGAGACCCTCAGAGGACTTGAGCAGCCAGTCCACACCTCTACTTTACCTCAGTTCTGGAAACACTCATTTCTCTGAGCACATTTATAATATCGTTTTGCACCTGATTGTTCCATGAAGATTTCCTCATGGATTTCTTAAGGGCAAATACTAAGTCTTATTCTTTTCAAATCCCTCTTCCCTGGCCCTGATTCTTGGGAATTGAATTAACTAGAGACCAGCTGTGCTGTGCAGACTCTGCTCTGGGAGCCCCCTTTCGTGTGGCTGGCCGTACCACAGGGGAACAGGCTGCTGTCACATGGCCCCTCCTCCAGGGGAGGGAGAAATCAGAGAAGGAGAGAGGCTCCAGGGCATCTGGGCTGAAGAGCAGGGTTGGGCCTGCTGAGGATGGGGCAGCTAGAACTGCCAGGGTTAAGGAGGGGACGGGTAGGTGGGGACCTGGCGCTGGCCAGAGGGAAACGACTGAGCGAGACCTCTGGAGTTTCTGGCCTCTCACCTCCTCCTTCCGCCTTCTCCTGCTGCCTTGTCTGCTCCTCCAGCCCCATGCCATGCCAGCTCTGAAAGCACTTTGCGATGATATTTCATCCCCAGCTGCCCTTTACAGCTCACACATTTCATGATGTTTCTGAAAACACATCCATGGCCAATCTGCAGGAGAGTCCACTGGAAGCTTCCTAAATTGAAAATCCACGGGCCCCACTGGCATCGTGCCACAGTAGCACTGGCAGGATTGAGGCAGGATGCCAGGGTCCTGGTTTACACTTCCCTGAGCAGCAGCTCCAGAGTCACCTGGAAGCTTGTGGAGAATGCTCATCATTCTCAGGCCCCAGCTCAAGACCAGCAGAATGCAAAGGCCTGAACGGAGCTGGGCAAGCTGCTTTAACCAGCCCTCTAGGCTAAAGTTTGAGCCCTGCTGCTTTAGAAGATGTCAATGTACTTCAATGCAAATGATGTGGACATTTATCACGGTGATTCTATAAAGCAGGAGGTATTACAGCATGCTCTCAGGCACAATACAGCTTTCCCGGTGATCCCAAGTTATCCACAAAGCAGTAAGGGGTAGGGATCCCCTGGTTCTGAGAAGCTGCCCTTATCCTCCTCACGGTAGCTTCCCCTTCCATCTCTTTTCCTGTCTGACTCCTCTGGAGACTTTGACTCTAAATCCTCATCCATTTCTGAGGATTTGTATCAGCCCAGCTGCCAGGCCTGAATCCCCAAGAGGAGAGAGTGGCAACCTACATTCAAGCCAGGTCCTCAGATGATTCTTCTTTCGTGTCAAAAACATGACAGTTCCTCACGGCACAGTGCTTTCTCCTAGGCTGCGATGGGTATGGGGACCCCAGTGCACAGCCCCCACTTTCTACAGGCCTAGTCTCCTCCCTGTGTAAGCTCCAACCCCAGCAGCCTCGTCCCTTTACAGCTGTTGCTATTGTTCAATAAATGTGCCACACCGAGATTCTATGTGAAGCAAACGAGGAGAATGTCAGTGGCAAAGTGTTGTTCTTTCTTCTTCTTTCAAAGAGTTCTTGTCTATTGTTCTGTTATCTCCTGGGCTGCATGCTACTCTCTCTCCATAAGGCCTTTTCTTTGATCTACAGCAGTGGTTCTCAACTGCACACACCAGAGTCACCTGGAGAGTGTGTAAAACGTGCAAATGGCTCAGATGACTGGCCGGCCATGCTGCCAGGGTTTCTGATTCTGGTGAGCCCCAGCATTTGCATATCTACAAACCTCCCAGGTGATGCTAATGCTGCTGTTCCATGCACCATGCTTCAACAACTGGCGACAGTTCTCAGCCACATGGTGGAATCATCTGTGAAGTTAAAAAAAAAAAAAAAAAAACAATGGTAGTCCCAGCTGCTCCAGAGGCTGAGGCAGGAGCTTAGGAATTTGAAGCTGCAATGAGCGATGATCATGCTGTGATCTGTGACTATCCACTGCACTTCAACCTGGGTGACATAGTGAGCCCATGTTCTTTTTTAAAAAGTGGGGGGCCATATCAACCTACCTAAGATCAATTAAATAAAAATTCTGGGACTGGAACTAGCCTATACATTGATATTTTTTTAAAGCATCTCAGAAGATTCTAATATGAAACCAATGTTGAGATTATCCAAAAACCAATCAGTAACAAGAGACTCAGCCAGCTGTTAGCCCACAAAATGCATATGGAGAGTCTCCCATCTTCCCCGACTTACAGGTTTCATTGCTATTCTTGGTGCAGTGGGAAAGGGGCCCTGGAGGGTATGAAGAGCTGATGGAGGTCAGGGGAGTCTGACCAGGTGATGTGGGTTCTCGGCTCCTCCTCTCCTCTGCACAGCCAGAGCAGCAGGATGAGGACCCTGCCCTCTTCTCTCCCCTTTCCATGTACCTTCCCCTAGGTAGGGATATTTCCCCTTGCTCTCACCCAGGCTCCTTCCTCTCCACTTAGAGGTGCAGGCACCAGGAGAAAGGGAGTAGGTCTCAGTTTAGACCCATGGAAGGTCCAGAAGTGGCCTTTGCAAAAATCATAGCAGTGAGAAAATTATGGCAGTGGGAGAGATCTGATCTAAACAAATCCACTGTTGCCTTTATCCTTCAAGCTGCCCTATGTATTCCTGGGCTTAAGCCAAGCTAACTTTTGGAGACATTTAATTTATACTTTAAATGATAATATCCCTTCCCCAAAACTCAATTGCCTAAAGCTAGTGAGAGACCGCAGGGCTGAAAGGATAAGGAGCCTGAATTCTGCTAAGGTGCAGACATAACTAGTTATCAGCCATTATTCTGAAGGTCACAAGATATGCCACTCCCCTAATGATGCCTGCAGGTACCATCACTATCGTAGAACCTGAGATTGGCCTTTTGCAATATCTTTCCAGGTTTTCTGTATGCCTAACAACCGACGGCTCCACATGGACCTGCCAATGCTCCTGCAACCCCACCCAGAAGTGACTCAGCTCACAGGAGGACCATTTCCCATACCTTTACGACTGCACCTGAACCAAGCAGCAGCAAGCACCCATTGCTTAGCCTCCCCCATCCTTTTTCCCAAACTGTCTTTGAAAAACTCCTAACCTACGAGCCTTTGATAAGATTGATTTGAGTAATAACTCTGCCTTTCACGTGGCATGGCTGGCCTCACATCAATTAAACTCTTTTTTTCCTGCTATGCTATAGTATTGATTTTCTCTGTACAGCATGCAGGAAGAACCCACCAGGTAGTTACAGTCTCATACACAGTTCCCAGACCTCAGTCAATATAAGAGGAGGAGAGAGAAGAAAGTTGACAAACCCCAGTCACCCACAGGAGGGTGTAACATGAGAAGAGGATTGCCTCAAAGGGAAGGATTTTATTCTTCTAGAATAGTATCTATTCTACTTCTGCCCACTCGGCTCTGATTGCTGCTTAGAGAAATGAGATCACTAACTATAGGATATGTCCATAAATGGGACCAGGATAAGTCAGAGGCAGCTTGAACTTTGACTTTTTTGGACTTGTGTCTTCTTGTATCTCTTCTTTTCATGTCTTGTCTCATTACTTTTTATTAGGTTTAAGGGAAAATTTACATTTGTGAGTAGACACTTGTGTGCATCTTTTTCCTGCATTTTTTAAGATCTGAAGTTTAATAGGACATATAAATGTAATAACGATTAAAATAATAACATTAGCTCTTATTGTTGATAGTCAGTGCGTTTTGGTGACAGATTTCTGCAGTAAACAAATTTCATGGAGTATTGTCGGGATTATTGCAGAATTTGGATGAATGTGTGAAAAAGCAGAACAGTATTCTTCCTGTGGTCCTATTGTAAGAATCACAATATGGCCAAGCCTAGTAGTTCATACCTGTAATCCCAGCACGTTGGGAGGCCAACGTAGGCAGATCACCTGAGGTCAGGAGTTCCAGACAAGCCTGGTCAACGTGGTGGAACCCTGTCTCTACTAAAAATTCAAAAATTAGCCAGGCATGGTGGCACATGCCGGCTACTCAGGAGACTTGCTTGGAGGCAGGAGAATTGCTTGCGCCTGGGAAGTGGAGATTGCAGTGAACCAAAATCACACCACTGCATTCCATCCTGGGTGGCAGAGTGAGACTCCATCTCAAAAAACAAAAAAACAGAATGACAACAAACATTTAACTATAAATATTTTAAAGCAGTAGGTTCTCAAATGAGCATCCATCTGAGCTCAGATCTTGTTAGAAATGTAGATTCTTTGGCCCCACCCAAGCCTACCAAATCAGGAACTGTAGAGTGAGGCTCAAGCTGTGAGATAGTCTCAGAAATTACATGCATGCGCTGCAGAGGACTGAGCCGCAGCAGACCCTCCTTCCCACTACCAAGCTCTCTATCTTGTGCTTCCCCCTCCCCCAACATTCTAGTAATCCTCCACACACTCTAGTCTCCCCTAGGACCATCCCTGTGTCCAATTCCACTGGGAAATTTCCCTTTTGTCTCCCATGTCTCTACACATCACATTGGAAGTGCCCTGCCATCCATTTGTTACTGTATTTTTCCTTCTCTTCTATTTGAGAACAAAATATAAAATGTAAGGCCCCCAACTGACTGAACTAACACCTCTTAACCAAGAGGACTCCAGAGAAACCATAAAAATCGAGGTCCTGGCCATGACAGTGTGAAGGAAGCAGGAGCCTAGGAGAACCAGTCCATTTCACATTCGGCTCCATCTGGAGACTAACAAGCACATTCCTTGTCAGTCACGACCCATGGTGATAAGACTTTTATGGTGGAGGAAACAGTCTAAAGATACCTGCAAGTACACATTCCTATAAAACAGTTAGATGTCCCAATGCCCATAACAATGCATGTTTTCAAGATAATTGTAGTTATGCTGTGATGTACTCACACACTAAAATGTCAAGGATCGTTTTCTTTAAATCAAAATAATAATAAGTTTTGTCATGCTGCCAGCCTACCCACATGCAGGCACTGCTTAAGTTAGTCTTCACATAGACGAGACTCCTATATAAGAAAAAAAGCAAAGCTGAGGTGTTCTTCCTCTTACTTTCTAAGGATGCCTTACTCTGTAACTGAGGAGCTTTCAATAAACTCTCTCTTCCCACTGCACTCTGTGACTTGTCTTGAATTCCGTCCTGCAGGAGATCCAAGTATCCTCTCATGGGGTCTGGATCAAGACCACTTTTCCAGTAACAATGGAATGGGAGGTCAAACCCAGCTCATCATGCACCCTGCGTTTCTCAGTTTAGACACAACAACTGACCAGCATTGGTATTAACACAGAGGTCATAAGACCAACAGAACAGATTCTTAGTGGTAATACGGTACCACATTATAAACCAGGTCAAATGTCATGCCAGGCGAGGGTTCCATCATTCACCTCTACATTTAAAGAATAAACTCTGTTCTAACTGCCACGGGGTTGTCTTCTTCTCTGGCAGCTAAACAAGCAGTGGCTTGGAGATGAGCCACACTGAGGCAAGGACAGCATGTCCACGGCCCGACGCTGCCTGATTGATCTCGTTCCACAGCCATAACCACAGCTTTGATAGGGCACAGACTGACCTCAGTGACTTTCTCGTGTAAAAGACCACTAATCATGGACTGAATCTGGATAGTTTACAGAGGCTGCACACTGAGCACCTGCATGACCTGCTTCACCTTTTGAAGGACAGGACCTGGAGGCAATGTATTTAAATGTGAAGACTCCACCACAAAGGGAATGTGGGTCATATGTAACATGTGCATTGTGCATGTTTTTCTGTGTGCATGCACTTGGACTCTTTCCTGAGTATCATAGCTACTCCTGTAATCTGTTGAATGTGTACACAGGGCCAACCACTTTAGCACAAATCCCTCTTCCACCCTCCTCTCCTTGAAGCATCTGCTAACAGTGGTTATGCTTCCCAGCCTGTCAGGATGGCCTCCTTACAGCTTGTAGCTCTTTATAAGAATAAAGTCTCTTTTCCAAATTCATAGATCTTGTGATTTTTTTAAATGTCAGCACATTTTAGAATCTTCTCAAATTTGACCTCAAAGAAGACCAATAAAAGTGCTGTATTAGTCCATTCTCATGGTAATAAAGACATACATGAGACTGGGTAATTTACAAAGGAAAGAGGTTTAATTGACTCACAGTTCCACATGGTTGGGGAGGCCTCAGGAATCTTACAATCATGGTGGAAGGCACTTTGTCACAGAGTGGCAGGAGAGATAATGAGAACCCAGCAAAGGGGGAAACCCCTTATAAAACCGTCAGAACTCATGAGAACTTATTCACTATCACAAGAATAGCGTGAGGGAAACTGCCTTATGATTAAATTATCTCCCACTGGGTCCCTCCCACAACACAAGGAGATTATGGGAACTACAATTCAATATGAGATTTGAGTGGGGACACAGCCAAACCATGTCAAGTGCTAACCTGGTTTCACTTTCCTGACACATCTAATTAACTTATCCTAGTTTCGCTGGGTTAAATTTTTGCAAAATGTTAAACTAGGGCATACAAGTGTATAAATGAAAGATCTTCACAGCCCAAAAATAATCATTCTTAAGTTAATAAACATTGAAATAATGGTAGAAGAAAAAAAGCTCTGAGTTTTGTTCTGCACTCCACCACCAACCTGCTGCTAGCTGCTTTGAGCTTCCTCTGCTCCTCAGTGTCCTCACATTCTAAGGGAGACTGCAAAGGACCTGCTCCGGCTGTGTTCCTGGGAGCCCTGCTGTTCCAAGAGCCACTTAGGCTTTTACGAAAATATTTGGGGAACAAAGTTGCAAACTAAAATATAACTTTCAAACCTCTATGATCTTTTAAGTCCCTCTGGTATGAAATGTGTGTGATTTTACGGAGTTTCCCAAGGGAGCATAACAGCAGCGTGTAAGGGGAGGCTTAACTGTCTGGGCTGAACCAGACTAACCAGCATGAGTCCACTGTGCAGGCCAGGCTAGGCTGAGGCTTTGACCTCGGGAGAAAGCAGAAACAAGTTCAAGGGCAGAATCACTGAGGGACAATGTGAAGTGAGGGTAAGTTGGTGATAGCAACTGTGAGTGAGTTCCCAGGGATGTCCTAGAGGAGGACCTGACCTGGCAGTCCCAGCAGTGACTCGCCTCTGAGGGGCACTGCTCACAGTCTGCTCCCTCAGCCAGGATGCAGCACCACTGTGTGAGCCTGAGTGTGCCTGTGTACCTGTGTGAGCCTATGTGTGCCTGTGTGAGCCTATGTGTGCCTGTGTGTGCCTATGTGTCCCTGTGTGTGCCTGTGTGTGACTGTGCATGCCTGTGTGTGACTGTGTATACCGGTGTGTGACTGTGCATGCCTGTGTGTGACTGTGTGTGTGCCTGTGTGTGGTGGCTGCTTTGTCCTCAGACACTGAGACACTCAGGAAGCATGGATTCATCCCAAAGCTTCTTGTCTATCTCTCACAGCAAGCACTTATTTAATGGTGAAAGAAATTAAAATTTACTTAATCAGTACAAGCAGAAATATGGGAAAACATTCATTTCAGTAATATTCTGATAAAATGTTTGAGGTGCTGAATCTCCCTATTACCCTAATTTGATGATTACACACTAGATAAATGTATCAAAATATCACATGTATCCCCCAAAGCACATACAACTAGGATATATCAATTCAAAAAGTTTTTGATCTCATGATGGATGTTTCCATCACTTGATTTTCTTTGTTTTCCAGCAGTACAAAATATTCTAGCTAAAACTGATACTCAGATACTGGATACCGCTAAAGACATGGGCCAGGACTGGAGCAGGACTCAAGGCCCCAGGAGCAGAGGGCTGCGGGGTCACTGACAGGTCCCGGGAGAGGGAGGAAGGCTGGGATTGTTGGGGCACGTGTCCATCCCTCACTAGGTCGGTGACCCCAAGGCACAGAGGTGAGATAGATCCTCAAAAGAAGAAAAAGCACTGACAGAGTATGTTAGCAGAAGAGGAGGGAAGGATACCAGAGCAGCAGCCCAGCTGTGTGTGGGTGTCACCTCTGCTCAGGACGCACCGCGGTGGCAGGAATGGAGCTGGGTGGCCATCAGGGAGGCACGTGGGAAGCCAGAAGCAACAGGACAATAAGGAGATTTTGCTATCATCAACGCTGGTGGCAAAGATGAGATTGCAAGCAGAAATGGATCCTCGAGGAAGGAAGGAGAGACATGGGAAGCAGCGTGATCGTGTTTTCATCTGGGCTCTGTGTTATGCCACATCAATTGGCTCTGCCTCCTGATAAAATGTCCAGTAAAATGATTATCGCCAAGGAGAGCTTTCAGAGAGGGATTTATTTTCAGACAGATGCAATCAGGGAAGGGCGGAACTGATTCGAGGTGTATATGTTGAGAGCAGAGGCTGCCAGGGGATTCCTCTCCACAGCACTTCACAGACCTGCCACAGGAACCAGGGGCAGAACTGTTTTCAGCCTTTCCTTGCCTGGAAGAAAACACTCTGTGTCCCTCCAAACACACAAACATTTAACTTTTCTGGGTTCTGACCTGAACAACTTTTAACTTTTCTGTTCCTGACATTTTAAGTGCTGAGATATATTTAAAGATTTAACTTAATATAGCTTAACAATTTTTTTTTCTATTTTTTAACACAAATGGAATAAATATCATTATTGAAAATACTAAAAAGGTTCATTTTCAGTCAGATATGGTGGCTTATACCCATAATCCTGGCACTTTGGCAGGCCGAGGTGGGCAGATCACTTGAGGCCAGGAGCTCAAGACCAAGCTAGTAACATAGTGAGACCCCATATCTACTAAAAATACAAAAATTAGCCAGATGTGGTGGCACACACCACAGCCTACATCAGTTCCATGGCCCTAGTCATAAAGATGACTACATGTGCCATCACCATGACAGCAAATCAATTGCATTGTTTCTTATAGTAACACAGCTGAACTCAAACTTATCTAATGCACCCTGTCCCTCAGAACCACATTGATACGAGTGCGTTTCCATCCAAATCTCAACTTGAATTGTATCTCTAAATTTGCCCAAGATTTCCCATGTGATGAGGGAGGGACCCAGCAGGAGGTAATTGAATCATGGGAGCCAGTCTTTCCCATGCTGTTCTCGTGATAGTGAACAAGTCTCATGAGATCTGATGGGCTTATCAGGGGTTTCCACTTTTGCTTCTCCCTCATTTTCTCTTGCCACTGCCATGTAAGAAGTGCCTCTCACCTCCCGCCATGATTCTGAGGCCTCCCCAGCCATGTGGAACTGAAGGTCCAACTAAACCTCTTTTTTTTCTCAATTTCGAGTACATCTTTATCAGCAACATAAAAACAGACTAATATACGCATCTTCTACCCCAGGCCCAAAAGTTCTGTGGTTCCGAAACATAGTGATCAAAATGAGCCTGAAACCAATCAAACCTGAGAACTTAGTCCTAAAGATGTTCTTCTTTGGGGACTGGGGAGGGTGTGTAAAGTTGTGAGCACAGAAACGGAGATCACGGTAGTGATGGACCAAAAGAGGTTACTTCCTTTTAGCATCTACTGTGTGCCTTGCTCAGGTACAGTTACCCATCTGTTTCCTCGTTTCCTCCTCATGGTGCCCCTGTGAGAGTCACAGTCATCAGCTCTCCCTGACAGCTGGAGGAGCAGGCTGCTCGACTCACCTTACAGGAAGCATCAGTGTTTAAAGGGAGGTACATAAGGCCAGAGAGTGTACAGTATGAGAGCTTTGGAGGTCCAGACAGATCTGAGTCCTGTCTCTGCTTCTTAAAGATGTGAAACCTACTTGATTCATTAAAATACTCTAAGCCCCAAGTTACCTGTAAGGTAGCCTATATGTATGACAACACACATTAACACACACCACACAGATGTGTTGTGAAAACAAGATCTAATAGAGATAGTGTGCATGGCTCTGACACATTTAATAAATGGTCCTCATTTGCCACTCCAAATTCACATACCCGTCAGCTCTGAGCTCAAGATTCAGCCCATCAGCCTCCGGCATGTCTGAGACGTCTGGCCTATGACATGGCACTGGGTAAGCTCTGTGTGGGCCTCAAGGAGCAGCAGCCCCATGTCCAGCACCACGGGGCCAGGCATCACCATGGAACATGATGGGCACTAAGGCTGCATCACTGTGCCTCACTGCCTTGTGTTCACAACTTACACAGCTTTTATCACACCACCCCAGAGAGAGATGTATAGGATCAGACTCACCGTGGCCATAAATACAGTGGTAGTTACCCGGCAATCAGCACAGAATGTTCTTTGCCTGGCAACTACCCCACATTGCACACAGCTAGACAGTCTATGGACACATTCGTTCTTGTAATTGCAAGATCTCTCCCCATAATATTTTGGGCAAAGTACTGCTAAGCAAACAAAAATTAATGATTTTCAAAATAAATTTTAGTTATGAACCTGGCCTCATTCTCTTTAGTACCAAGGTCTCCAACCAGGCCATGGTCTTCATTAAGCATAACCTAGGCTCCCACTGATCATTAAGCCACACGTCTGTCTTGTTATAGTTCAGTCACACAACAGGCTTCACTTCTGGTTTCCTGTTCTTTCTCTCATCTTCCAGTAGGTTTGTGCTAACCTTCAAGGGTTCCTAAACAGGGAAACTCTCTGCCAGGAGACACTAGCCTTTTCTTTCCTTTTTTTTTTTTTTTTTTTTTGAGATAGTCTTGCTCTGTCCCCCAGGCTGGCATGCAGTGGCTTAATCTCGGCTCAGCTCACTGCAACCTCTGCCTCCCAGGTTCAAACAATTCTCCTGCCTCAGCCTTCTGAGTAGATGGGATTACAGGTGTCTGCCACCACACCCCAGCTAACTTGTGTATTTTTAGTAGAGACGGGATTTCACCATGTTGGCCAGCCTAATACCAAACTCCTGACCTCAGATTATCCGCCCACCTTGGCTTCCTAAAGTGCTGCAATTACAGGTGTGAGCCACTGCACCTGGTCAACACTAGCCTTTTCTATTCCCTCTGTTTCTCCCTCTTCATCTTGAGGCCATGCTAATGTAAGTACCAGATGGTCACATGTGCACACACACACACCCGTTCACATAGATAACACTTCTGAAGACATGATGCTCTTTGATCTGATCCATATGTTACTGGTGCACAACTAAAACCATTACAACATTGAATTTAAATACTTAATATGTGTGGACCTCAATTTTCTTCTCTGTAAATGAGGATGGCAATGCATGTCCCAAGAGGTCAAAAGGAGGTTTCCATGAGATAAAACAAGGTTTCCATGAGTAAATGCTTAATACAGGGCCCTCTCTCCATTAGCTGCTCAGTCGTCTCCCTGTTTTAGTGCTGTGGACTGATTTCTCCCCACATTGCACAGCTTAAAGTGTTCAGGAACCAGCAAACTAACTCTCAATATCTCCTTCATTAGGACTCATCATCAGGCATCTCTTTGTTTTCTCATACTCATTATGCATATGCTGAACTAAAAAAATAAAATAAAACTGTCAATCAAATACAACAGAACAGACCAAAGAGGGACATTTACTGTACAGCATGCTACCACAGGCAAAACTGAATTCAAAAACAAAGGCAGATGGACACGCTAATTGGCGAAACTGACAGCACACCTTTTGTTAAGTGTCTTCATAATGAGTCATTATCAGAATATATAGAGAATGAAATGAACACTACATGGGGTCCCAAAATTCTTCAGCAAAATACAATGAAGCCTCCTTGGGCCATGTGTCATTTTCAGGCAATTCACTTCTCACTCGGCCCGTTAAGCTTCCAATAGTTTTCAGTGATGTGGGGATGGGCAAGAAGATTCTGCTGTCCAAAAAATGCTTCCCCGCCTACTCAGTGATGCACTCAATCACTCTATCAGGACCGGTCCAATTATCCTGCGACTCTGATTTGCAATGCTTGGCATGGGTGGTTCTGCTGGTGAGTTTGGTAGGAGATTCAAGGAAAGGTTTCAGTGTTCTCAGTTTCTGCATCCTCATGAAGACCAGTCAACCTCCCCAGCCCTTTCTGTCTATTTCCCAAGCTCACAGACCAATCCCAGTGCTTCTCAGGTGGGAAGCAGGCAGAGAAGCCCCATGCATGCCACAGGTGACTCACCGTGGGGAATGTGGGCAGGAAGCTCATTCAGAGAAAGACACAAAGTGGGTTGAGTTCACACGGCCACAGTGGACCTGGAAGCATGGGGTGAAGAGAAGCAACCACAGGAGGGAGGCTCTTTCAGCTCGGACAGCGGCACACCAGTCAGAACAAGCTGAGCCTCCCACACACAAGACACGATTGGAAGCTGCAATGCTGAAGGAGCTCAGGGACATGAGAGCAATTAGAGAGCGACTTGCCCATCTTGGACTTTGATTTTGTTACGAAGCTAGTGACATTTGTTATATTTACTAGTTTAAATTCACTCCAAACGTGTTCAAACTACCATGACATGGATGCACCATCAGGGTAGCCCACGTAGGTCTTGGTCTCGAAACCAAGAAGTCAGTGTGGAGCCTGGGACGTGGCCAGGCCTGATCCCACTGAGCAAATGAGGGACTAAGTGAACATGCTATAAAGACGGCAAATGCCACTGCCTTCTTCTGTGCTTTGAGAAAATTGGACAAGACACAACAGAATAGCGGAGCTCAAATCTGACTTCTGCTCTGAATGGTGCCTGTCTCTTCACCCCACTCCTTTCTCTTAGTGTATTCACAGGCTGTGTCCTTTAAAATCTCTCATGGGTTTCTCTTGGGATCAACATTTTAGCTCGCCAGTCTGAAATCTTCCTACTTCTGAGTCATGGAAACCCTTTGGAAATTCGTGAGACCCTTGACTAACTCGATGGAATGTTCTTTCTTTCCCTTTGAAAGTAGATTGAAGTATTAAAAACTTTAACTATTTGCATTCTTTTTGAAGGAAATGGCATCAGGTGCTGGGTGGCTCCTTTTTCATACACTAGACCTATGCTAAGAAAATAGGAAGTGTAGCACAAGAAGGATATTTCATCAAAGTCATGTGGAAGGCAGTGAGCACATGTTTGCTATGTTTCTTCTGCTCTAGACTAAAAGAAATGTGCCTCTCGGGGCCAAATGAGGAGAGCAAATGCTGAGAGGGTCACCAGTGAGTCCGCCCTGTGGACCACGCACTGCGGACTGTCAGCAGCTCCTCCCACCCTTTGAAACAGGTTCCTGGTTCTGTCCACGGAGTTGAAATGAGCTGACAGCCAGCTCTCGGCGTCCAGCCCTCCAGCAGATGAACAGGACCATACCTGGCTATGCCGACAAGGCCCTCTCCAGGGGCACACTACAGGAAGCTGTCCATGCAGTACTTGGTACCATCTCGGGGAACAGAGGGTGACTAAAAGCTTTACTATTGAGCTCTGTCTGTTGGTTTTCTGAAACTTCTACAGCCTTCAAAATACATTCTCTTTGTCCAGACACAGAAAGAAAAACACTGCATGATCTCACGTATATGCAGAATCTAAAGAGTAAGTCAAATAAAGAGAGTCAGAGAGTAAAATGGTGGTTACTAGAGGTGGGGAGGGGGAGAAATGGGAAGAAGCAGGTCAAAGGGTATGACTTGCAGTTAGGGAGTATGAATGATCTAGAGATCTAAGGTAGCATGAAGACCACAGCTAATATTGCGTTGGATACCAGAAGTTTGCTAAGAGAGGAGCTGTTAGGTGCTCTTACCACACATATACACAGAGTAACTATGGAAAGTGACAGATATGCTAATTTGCTTGACTATGGTAATCATTTCACTATGGTATACATATTAAAATATATTGTTGTACACCTCAAATGTGTACTATTAAAATCTGTGAAAGTCACACACACTCTCACTCCTAACATTAAATTTGGAGTAAACGCTCTTCTGCAGTAAGTCTATTTTCTGTTAAATCTCTCTTTCTCTCTCTCTCTCTCTCTCTCTCTCTCTCATTCCACATACACACATACACACACACACACACACACACACACACACACACACACACACACACACACAGTTGGTCCTCCATTTCCATGGATTTCCAATTGTGGACTCAACAAACCAGTGATCGAAAATATGTGAAAAAAAAATTGTGTCTATACTAAATATGTACGTGTTTTTTAATTGTCATTATTTCCTAAACAGTGTAGGTTATATGTAAATACTACAACATTAGCAATAGGGATGTGAGCACCCGTGTTCGGTATCCTTGAGGGTCCTAGAACCAATTACCCACAGATACCGAGGAGAAACTGGGCATGTACAGTCCTCTCTCTCTTTAAATACACACACACACACACACACACACACACACTCACACACACATACACATATATGTATATATACACATATATGGAACTTAAATATATATGTTTACTTATACACACACACAGACTCTTATGTATATACTTACACACATACGAGCCAACCTCAGTCCTGCTGGAGACCTGGACACTCCTACCCCAGGCGCTCCTGTAGCTCTTCACTCCTTTTAGGTCTCAGTTTACACTTCATCAGAGACACCTTCCTGGCCACCCCTGGAGACCACATGTGGGGCTGTAACCTCTCCACTCTCACCTGATCATCCTCCATCTAGCTCTTCCCATGTCCTGGCATGTGTCCTTCCTGGAGACTGGGTATGTTACAGTTCCCTGTTGGCTGCCTGGCTCCTGCGGTTGTGCCTGGCATGTGCTCAGGGCCCAGTAGACGCTGGTGGAAGCCAGGGAGGGAGAGGCACAGAAGGTCAGGGGAGGTTGTTTGTGACTGCTTGGCCAGGCTGCCAAGAGTCTGACCTTCGTGTGGATGAGTCGTTCAACTCTACTCAGTTGGAGAAGCTCTTTAGAATCTTTTCAGTAATTTTTTTTAAAGAAAACCAGTGTCCAATTATGTGATCTGCAGCCAAAGACCCTAGGTGGACACACCCCTAAGTGTCCTCCTCTCCCTGTGGCACCCAAAGTCCCTCCTAGCCTGTGCTTCCTTGTTACCCGCTCTTACCATCCCCTATGTCCAGCCATAACCGAGGCCCTTCCACTGACTGGTGGTGTCACCTCGGAAGCCCCTGACTGCTCTGGGTCTCAGCTCACTTATCAGTCCCATAGAGATTTCAGTCACCTTCCTCCTGGCACTGCTGTCTTGGGTTTAGGGACACATTTAGAGAATAACTGATAAATAGAGAGAGCTTCATCAGCACAAAGCATTATAGAGTCAGATATGTGAGGTTTAATTGAAGAAAGGAGGTGTATTAGTCCATTTTCAAACTGCTGATGAAGATATACCCAAGACTGGGCAATATGCAAAAGAAAGAGGTTTAATTGGACTTACAGTTCCATGTGGCTGGGGAAGCCTCATGATCATAGTGGAAGACAAGGAGGAGCAAGTCACATCTTACATGGATGGCAGCAGGCAAAGAGAGGATGAGGAAGATGGAAAAGTAGAAAACCCTGAAAAAACCATCAGACTTTGTGAGACTTATTCACTGTCACAAGAATAGCATGGGAAGGACTTGCCCCCATGATTCAATTATCTCCCACTAGGGCCCTCCCACAACATGTGGCAATTAAAAATCAGATTTGGGTGGGGACACAGCCAAACCATATCAGGAGGGAAAAAGAAAAAGAGCAAAAGCATCAGGGGTCAGGGTGAATGGAACTAGGAGGCTGAAATTTCCTATCCTGTAGCTGTTTGTTAGTGGGCTCAAAGGGTTTCCTATTGTTATGCATCTAAATTTTATTATTTAAATAAGACCTGGGCTCTACATTTGAAAGGGTTTACACAAAGTTTAGGGATGTTCTTGATTAAAGTTGACACGTCTTAACTTATTCCCTTTTGGCGTTCCTGAATAAGGCCAGATGAGGACAGAGGAATCTCAGTCTCTGGTCATCCCATGAAAATACTGACCTAGCTTCAATGTACTAGCACTTCCTACACATGGAAGTAATGAATGGGTGGTCATCATTTCACTTGTGATGACAGTTTCTAAGTGGCCTTGCCATACTCACAGAGGGCTTGGAGTGATTGTAGAGATAACGGCGTGCATCATGAACCTTTATTTCTCAAAAAGGACATATTGTGAACAATGCACCTTCAGAGTTAGGCTTGCTCTTGGAAACTGACTTTTGGGATAAACAGCTGCACATGGCCTCTGCCCTTTCTCCACAGCCTCCAGCCCAGGTCTATGTGTTAAGCACTATAAAACCTGGCACCAAACATAAATATGAAGGAGGCACCCTCACTCCGAGAAAAGGCTCCAAAGGAAAAATAGTTCTAATGCCCACTGCCTTCCTCCTAATCCTACCTGGTTCCCATGTTTTTTGTTGTTGTTGTTAATTACTCTCTGGACTTATTTATTAAGAGTTGATTTGGCTAGAGATCCTATGATATTAATCCTCTTGACCAAGAGTTGGTTCTTTGCTCTGTGTGGAAAACCAGGGGGTCAATATGGATCTCCAGACACACCCTGCATCAGAGGCATTCGAACCAGCCTGACTCCACCTTGAGTGAGGGCTAAAAAATATAAGACTGGGACTTACTGGGCTGCATTCCCAGAACGTTAGGTATTCCTAGCCCTTAAATGTTTACAGATAAGGAGACAGACTGATAATGTCAACTAAACAGACTCAGACTTAAGAATGTTTTGATATCTCAATATCTTGAGAACAGACTCATTCCTAATTTTGCTTTAAAGATAATAATATCAATTATTGCAAAATACAGCAATTAAGAAAATTAATCCTTCATCACAATCCTTGTAGCAGAACACATCTCCCCGTGATCTTTTTTATCCTATATAAAGGAATCCTGTACCAAGGGTGGACACATTCCTCCTCTTACTTTTGGGAATGTCCTACTCTGTCTATGGGCTGTCCTTTCACCACTTTACTTTCCTAATAAACTTGCTTTGCTTTGCACTGTGGACTTGTCCCTGAATTCTTTCTTGCATGAGATCCAAGAACCCTCTCTTGGGGTCTGAATCGGGACCCCATTTCTGTAACACCTGAACAGGGGCAGCATCCACCACCTGGGTCCAGCCTCAACTTCTCAGTGCAGCACTATGCCCAGTCAGGGGTCTCTGCTGCTTCTTGGTCCTGGCCTCCCAAAACCACTACCTAATAAGTGAGGAACATGATAGGGAAGGTAACTGTCATTGGCTGTAATGCCTTTTTCTTGCTTAGGGTCAACAGAGCTGGCAATATGAAAATCAAATTGTTTTCTGGTACAATTATGGGACTTTTAACATCAAATGTGTCTTCCTAGTCACTAAGCAGGACCCATGAAAGAGAAACAATAATATCCTTCAGGATAAATGGCTGTTGTCGTTCAATAGTACCGAATATTAAACACATTTAATAAAGAGATCTTCCAAACAGGCTTTGTGTGGGTGACAAGGCCGTTTTATTTCTCGCTTAGGTGCAAGTGGGTGGAATCCGAGAAAGGATAGGCACTGGGAGTAAGGGTGGGAATTGCTTTTATAGGTTGGGCCAATATTTTTAGGAGGGGGTATTACATAGTAAGATCAGTTACAGTGTTGGGGGTAGGGGTAAGGAGTATACATTACCATAAGTTGAGCAAAAGTTGAGTTATAATGGCAGGTGGGGTAAGGCGGAAGAGTAGTAAAGAAGGTAGGGTGAGGCGAGGAGTAGTCACATTATTATAAGAACAGTTAAGATGGCAGGATGGGTGAGGAGTCACAAGAACAGTTAAGATGGTAGGGTGGTGTGAGAGGCTTACTGTGGGGAAGCTCTGCTGGGTGATTAGGGATAATGGTGAATGCAGGGTAGGGTGCAGGGGGCTGATGAGCCGAGTCAGGCAGGACTTCAGACTTTCTGGGTCCAGGCTTGTCCATGGAGACCTGACATAAATATTCTATACACAAGTCAAACATGTTCTACCTTTTCTCAAAGCCAAAAAATATTATATAATAACAACAAGAACTTTGAAAACTATGCTCTCCATACATTCCCAGGAAAAGGAAACTGTCCTCTACACTGAGCCTCCCTTTCCGGAAGAAACTGATTGTGTGGGTTCCCAGGGGAAAGCCAGTAGGGCGTGGAACATCAAATATACTGACTTTGAAACAAAACGACATTCACAAAGGTTGTTCGGATAAAGACTAATTCTTTGTGAGAGAGAGAGATCCAAGATGGCCGATTAGCAGTAGCTCAGGATTGTAGCTCCCAGTGAAAGTGCAGAGAGTGAGTGGACGCCGCAATTTCAGACGAATTTTTGTTGCCCACAAACTGGGAGATTCCCTGTGGAGGAGCCACACAGGTTGCCAGAGCAACTCTTTTGGCCAGCGCGGCTGTTTTGCCGGCACCCCAGAACGGCACTTCTCGGTGTGGAGTATACGGGACTGGGTGCCCTTTTAGTCAGGCTTGGCTGATCCCATCCCCACAAGGAGAACAGCAATTGGAAGCGCTGAGGACTGAAAATTTCACAGCAAACACAGCTGAACCCAGGAAGGCCTAGCTCTGTGGGTAAGGGGCATCTGCCAAAGAAAAACTAAGAAACAGAAAAAACTTCATCACCAACCAGCCAGACGTCCACTCAGAGACCCAATCTGAAAGTCAGCAATTGCAAAGACGACAGGTGGATAAATCCACAGAAATGGGAAGAAACCAGTGCAAAAAGGCTGAGAACACCCGAAATCAGAATGCCTCTCCTCCTACAGGGGATCGCAGCTCCTCATTAGCAAGGGAACAAGGCCTGACGGAGAATGAGTGTGATGATCACACAGAATCAGGCTTCAGAAGGTGGATAATAAGAAACTTCTGTGAGCTAAAAGAACATGTTCTAACCCAATGCAAAGAAACTAAGAACCTTGAAAGAAGATTTAACGAAATGCTAACAAGAATGGACAACTTAGAGAGGAATATAAGTGAATTGATGGAGCTAAAAAACACAAGAACTTCACGAAGCATGCACAAGTTTCAACAGCTGAATTGACCAAGCAGAAGGAAGCATATCAGAGGTCGAAGATCAACTCAATGAAATAAAACAAGAATGCAAGATTAGAGAAAAAAGGGTAAAAAGGAATGAATAAAGTCTCCAAGAAATATGGGACCATGTGAAAAGACCTAATCTACGTTTGATAGGTGTACCTGAATGTGACGAAGAGAATGAATCCAAGCTGGAAAATACTCTTCAGGATATTATCCAGGAAAACTTCCCCAACCTAGCAAGGCAGGCCAATATTCAAGTCCAGGAAATACAGAGAACACC